>PVHP010018555.1:0-33004 GCA_004024765.1 Zapus hudsonius
AACAACCCAAAAATGCATTTAATGACTAATCTCCCAAATATCATAGCACAGACAAATCTACCTGAAATGTGCTGAGAATATTTATATGCGCCTACAGTTGGGCAAAAATTGTCTAGCACATAAAGGGGGCAATACCTCGTGGACGTTATTGAACTGGGTACACAAGGTGAGCGAGAATGGTTGCCAAGGCTGCTTTGCCGAGGGACAAAGGGAAGACCTGGCAAGTGAAACCACAGAAGGACGCCAGGATATCAGTACTATATAATGTGTCATTGATTCTACAGTGCAAGAATAATTATCTTAATCAGTAGATCATTAATATAACTAACATCCATGATATAGACTATGTATAACTATATAATTATCGATTATTATTCAAGCTCTGGAGAAACAGGCTGACTTAATGCCTCCTTGCAGCCCGGTTGGCACAGTGGTCTGCTGAGAGTCAGGGCCTGTTAGCTCCAGGCAAGAATGGTGGAAGGAAGGTGTAGGGCTCTTTCATCCTCATCTCTTTGCTAACTCTGTTTTCCTTCTGAAGAATCCATCTTCCACTTCTCTTCCTCCCCACCTTCAAGTCTGCTCTGAGACCTTCCAGAACCATTGTCATGCTCTCATTTCTCCAAAGATGTCACCGTTTGGACACATTCTTCAGAAGAATTCTCCTATTTTCTACTTTCCTCCACGCATAGCCTTGTCCCTCGGCCAGGAATGCAGTCTCTCAGAGAGCAGTTCCTCACGGCCGACTTGCTCCGTGTCCACAATCAACTCAAACGTCCTCTTTGAAAAGAAGCAGGTCCAAGTTGTGACGCAAATGGGTTAAGCCCTTGCAGGATAACAACCAGTCCTACTTTGCAGACGAACGTGGCATTCAAACCAGCACAAGGATGAAGCTTGCAAAAGCTTTCTAGCTCTAAGAGAGGTCGGTCGGCCTGAGAAATTGTGTGGCCGCCCATAGCTGTCACCCAATTTGGCACAGGTTTGAGACTAGGGATATAAACATTTCTGATGCAAATCCTAGAAGGGCCGTAATTCTAACCTCTCCTCTTCTTTAACAAAGTTATTATGTTTTGACATTAGGTGAGATTAAAATGTCATAGGTGTTTAGCAGCTGAACTCTGGATCTCATGGTGGGCACTAAAGACATGATCTGGAAAAAAATGACCAATGTACTTTGAAACTATCCACAGTGAAGGACATATATATATATCTATAGACACTCACAGACATTTATTTGTGTGAGTGCCTGTGTGTATGCGTGTCGGTATGCAGAAGTCAGGGGACAACCTCAAGGTGACCACCTCCTCCTTCCACCTTCTTTGAGACAGGGTCTTCATGGTTTTGCTACTGTGTGTGCCAGTCCAGTTGGCCTGTGAGTTCCCAGGTGTTTCTGGTCCTGCCTCCATTGCCATAGGCACCTTGCATCACAGATGCATGTGCCATTTTGCACCTGGCTTTCTATGGGTGCTGGGGAGGATCAAACTTGAAAACCTGGTTCAGAGGCAGGAGGCTGGAACACTCTGCAGCAATGATTCTGTGTTCATGGGGGCAAATCAAAGCAGCCTTTAGATTCATGACGTCACGCTGTGGGGATACAGGTCAGCACCTGTAGAGCTGGCATGAGTTCTTGCCTGTAGTTACGGGAGCGGCAGATGACAAGTAGGGCTGTTTCTGTCTCTTTAAGGTGCACACAAACCCCCTAGAATACTGGGGAAGTGTAGATTCCAATTCGCTTTAAGATGGGACATATCCAGAATAGTCCAGGGGATGCTCATGGATCAAGGACCACGCTTTGAGGATCAAGTAGTTAGAGGGTTCTGGAATAGTCAGCAAGTTGTATAAACCAATCAACTTGGATGCAACAACAAGACATCCTCAGGTGGTATAGAGAACAAGAACATTCTAGAAATAATCTGAGCAGAACTTCACTTAGGCTTTACAGCAAGCATCTAACCCAGTGTTGGTTGTCAGAGATGGTCCAACAAGGACTCTTTCTATTCTAGACCTGGAAAGCAATTCCTGGGAAAAAGTTGCTGGTTGAGAGTTGCTGGTTAAAAGTTGCAGGTTAAAAGTTGCTGGTTAACAGTCCCCAGATGGTAGTTAGTACAGAGCTAGAAGGCCCTACATAAGCTGCCAGGGGAAACTGGTCAACGACATCTGGAATAAACAGAGACCACTGACATGAAATGCAGTCGGACACCATGAGTAGGCTGAACACACTGCCTACTGGAAGAGAACAGCGAACCATGAAAGGAGCACTTGTGCAATGGAGGCACCAAAGCCTGGGGGAGGCAATCAATAGCTGTTAATTTGGCCAAGAAATCCACTCAGTGAAGGGGATTCCCTGACTGGAACTGGGATTTCAGGGTAAATCACATAGGGAACCAAAATCTTGGAACCCCCCCCCCCAAAGAGAAATTCATTATACAAGTGATTTACAAAAAGCTACCAACAATAGAATCTAGCCAACTCAGGAAAGTGTATCTCAACTAACCTATACTGATCTCACTCTCCGATGGAGATTCTGTTTGTATTTTTCAGAAGGCTCCGAGAGAGCAGTGGCTCTTCCAACCCTACCAATGAGCCACAGGCCAATAGCTGTCTTCCTGGCAAGAGATGCACCACCCCAGACCTACCGTGGAGGATCCACATGGAACCCCGCAGGCAGTGATGGGATGAGCAAGAGACCTATAACCACAGTGAATTGGTCAACCCAGGATGAACCAGCGAGACAGACACCAACGATTCTAAGCACATCCTCAAACAGAAGTACAGAGGCCCCTAAGGACTCAACAACAAAGCAGCCTTAATACTCACCCACCATGACTCAGGGAACTGAGCAGAAGAGGGGGCAGAAAGATTGTAAGAGACATGGTTGAGGAGAATATCCAAAGACCTTGCCCACCTCAGTAACAACATGCAAAGGGGGATGGAACCGTGTTGACTCCAAGGCTATTCACAACCCCCTTCCCCATGGACTGATCCAGACTGCCCATGGAGGAGGATATCCAACTGACTGGGGACAGGGAAGAGGGAAATAGGGGAATGGGAGACATCAACACGTTAATCCTTTATTAAGTGTATCTAAGTATGGACTAAAAAAAAAGTTGCAGGTTAAAAGTTGCAGGTTGAAAGGGTGAACAGGAGCTGAGGAGGTGGCTCAGTGGGTGAAGTGCCCGAGTTCTGATCCCCAGCACCAATGTGAAGGTGAGCAGGTATGGCAGCTTGCAGTCTCTGGCTTCCACCCCCCCATGTGACCACACACTCTGAACACCTCCACATATACACATACTTAAAAGAAAATGGATGGAACACTCAGAGCTACTAAAGACAGTGTACACGAGCTCTGGGACCAGAGTCCAGCTCAGACCCCAGCCCCGTCACACGCCCGACCTTGGCCTGGCGACTTCTCGGCTGAGCCTCACTTTCCCTAAGTGCAAAGCACCATAGTCCTCACAGGGCTCTTGTGAAGGCTTCAGGTGGAACCCATGGAGGACACTTCATCCCACACACAACTGCTCACCGTGCTACAGTGTAAACTAGAAAACAATCACCCAAGGGTGACAGAGTACCTGCTCAGTGACCACTGCATGGATGCATTCCTAAAGACGAGAGCGAGAGAGAGAGCGCGAGAGAGAGAGAGAGCGAGAGCGAGAGCGAGAGCGAGAGCGAGAGAGAGAGAGAGAGAGAGAGAGAGAGAGAGAGAGAGAGGAAAAGAAGACAGCAGCATCACAGTTCTCAAGGACATTCTAAAAGCTACCTGGAGTGGCAAACACATAAGCATGTAGAATGATTGGATATTTCCACAGCCACGTGCCAAGGGCCATCACGTGCACACAGCCCACCGGGGAAAGCCAATGTTTAAAAGGATATCTGTAGACACAGGAAACCCAGAGAGTCGCCAGACAAAGTCAGGGCTATATAAAATTTTTAAAAAATGTTTCTATTGACAAGAACTGCTGTCATCGACGCTTCTTTGAAAACGCCTGGCAGAACTAATTGAAGAATGCATTTGTTTGTTTTCCACACAGACTTAACACAAGGAAATATAAGGTGTGTCTGAGATGTGTGAACCTAGCCAGAGATTAGATCACGAAAGATAAAGCTTGTCTATTCCCACGTGCAGGGTCTAGCTTCTAGCCCAGGCTGACCTGGAATTCACTATGTGGTCTCAGGCTGGCCTGGAACTCACAGCGATCCTGTTACCTCTGCCTTCTGAGTGCTGGGACTAATAATTTCTCATTACAGCCTGAATAGGACTTTAGGGTCATTTGTAAACAAAACAAAACAAACCAGACTTTTTTTTAAGGCTCACAAAAGTTGGAAGATATTTGATTTTGATATTTTTCTCATGAAGACAAGTTTGCAAAAAGAAAGAAATCACAAGAAATAAATACTTACTGCCTTCATAAACTGTTCCCTTAATTACCTGGCACGTTCCGGGTCTCAAGTCTACCTGGCTAGCTTGAGCGGGACAAAGTCAGGCCGGAAGTGAGCCCTGTGGACACGCTTTCTTGGCAGCTGGCCGTTGCTCCGTTTGAGGGACTGCACTCTCACTAATGCTCGACTTGAAATTCCTCATTGTTGGTTCAGGGTTTCTTATGAATAATTTATAGTCATCATTTTAGTTTTATTAAATGCAAAATTGTTTCTATTACTTTTTCTCTCTCTAAATTCAGTTGTTTTTAAAAATATTTATTTGAGAGAAATAAACAAATTGAAAGTGAGTATAGGTGAGCCGGGGCTTCCTGTCACTGCAAACAAACTCCAGACACATGCGCCACTTTGTGCATCTGGTTTTGTGTTGGAACTGGGGAATCGAACCCAGGCTTTCGGGCTTTGTAAGCAGGTGCCTTTAACCGTTGAGCCATTTCCTTAGCCCCTACCTTTAACTTTTTGCCTTTTCTTCCCTTCCTTATTTGACAATTGCCTATAACTTCGCCTTAGTATTCAACAAAATGAAGTTAAGTTCAGGAACATCTTGTGGTGTCTGAGGTTTTGGTGACTCTTGGTTTCTGAGGATTACTGGTCCCAGGACCCCCACAAATACTAAAAATCTAGGAATAAGCAAGATTCCTTTAGCAAGTCATGTGCTATATTCATCTAACCTACACATGTTTTCTAGATATAGTTTAAATTATCCTTACATTGTCTCTATCATCTAATATAATGTAAATATCATGTAAATCACTGCATTGTTTGGGAGAGGAATGACAAAAAATGTCTACACACATTTAGCCCAGATCCAATTTAAAAATTTTTCATTCATCTATTTGTGAGGGAAGAGAGAGAGAGAGAGAGAGAGAGAGAGAGAGAGAGAGAGAGAGAGAGAGAGAGAGAGAGGGCCTTGTGCTGCTGTAAATGAAATGCAGATGCATGCATCACTTTATGCATCTGGCTTTATGTGAGTGCTAGAGAATTGAACCCAGGCCAACAAGCTTTGCAAGCAAGGCCTTTTAACCACTCAGCCAACAGATCCAACTTTTATTAGCATATATCAATTTTCTAAAATAATGAGGTTCATTGTGCCTGAAGGACACCCCATTTCTCCCCACTGCTTTGGTTCTAACTTGACTCTGCACATCACATCTAGTCTGTGGGCGGAAGCTGCGACAGAGAGGGACAAGCCCACACACTGATCACTTCTTGAACAAGAACGTGCTGGGGCAAGGGCTGGGAAGAGAGAGAGCCACACAGGCTCTCGTGGTAATGCCTAAATGCATTTACAGACGGCCCATCTGTGTTCCCGGCATTTGGGAGGGAGACAGAGATAGGGTATCAGCAATGGCAGCTGGCTAGGGGCTCTTGGGTAAGCCAGAGACCCTGCCTCAGTCACAATAAGATGGAGAGCCACTGATGGAGAGCTTCTAGCCTCCATAGGCAGACACCCACATAAGCACGCCCACTTGCACATACATGTGCTCACACATATATGAACACACACATACACACACATGCAAAAAGCAAAAACAACAACAACAAAAAAAGAAAACACACCCAAGAACTGTTGGAGCCAGAAAACGGCAAGAACATTGCTGAGCCCAGAAGCTGCCCATCTGGTATGTCATTGGATGTGAGTCATTTATGTATTGTTTACCCCTGCCAACATGACGTAAATCCATAGACATGTGCATTTTCTCTATTTTGTTCAATACTGAAACCACAAAGCAAGGTACAAAGATATTCCTTAATAAATATTTGTTAAATAAATGACTGATGGGGTTGGAGAGATGGCTCAGTGGTTAAGGTGCTTGCCTGCAAAGCCTAACAACCCAGGTTTGATTCCTCAGTACCCACATAAAGCCAGATGCGCAAGCTGGTGCCTGCAGATGGAGTTCATTTGCAGCAGCAAGAGGCCCTGGCATGCCCATTCTTCCTTCCACCCCCCCACCTCTGTCTCTCTCCTTGGAAATAAATAAAATATATTTATAAATGAATAAGGGAGTATACTTTTTGCTTACTGATTTTTTTAAAAGTAAAACCTGCATTCAGAAAGCTCATCAGCTATTTCCAAGAGAGCCAGAAACACTGATCTGGTAAACACCATGATTCAGTGAGACTATATAATCTCTCTCTCCCTTCTTGTCCCTTCCTCTCCTCCTTTTTTTGCTTCACTTCCTTTTCCATTGACCTAGGGATAGCTTTCTTCTTAAAGGAGCTAGGAACTGGCTCACAGAATCATGGGTGCCACTTTGCCTGCCCTGGCAGGACTAGAACCCGTGTCTGATCCAGTCTCATCCAGGAGGGCTGCAAGCAACAACTCCTGAGCAGAAGCTTCCTGCTGCTGGCTCAGCTTTTCCTGGGCTCCGCACACCTGAGGGCTGTCCCTTCCCAAGTCAGCCTCTTGAGCCCACTGACCCATCAGGCCCCTCTCTTACACACGTGTGAGCCTGGTGCTGAGCTTGATTCAATGTCTGACTGTTGTAAATTGTGCACAGGCCTGGGCCATGTGTGTGAGTCTCTTGGCCCCTCTGGAGTCTTCTCATCTCTCCTGGCCCCTGACCCCTTTCCTCCTGCTCTCTTAGCCCTATGTGAGGGGGCTCTTCTCCATCTCCCCTCCCCTTTTCCCAGCCAGGCTGGGAAGGGGGAGGATTTTCTCTTGCCTAAGCATTTTTCTGCTGTGTTTGGGGCACTTTCCTGCTTTGCTTTCCATGTGTATCTGAGTCCCTTCCCTAGAGGCTTTCCAGAAGAGAGAGAGAGAGAGAGAGAGAGAGAGAGAGAGAGAGAGGCCTTTCACTAAGTGAGGGACATTTTCTTGACCTCCCAGATTGGCTGGGAAGGGAGAGAACTTTTGGATGAGGCTGTCCTGTTTAGCTTTCCTCTGAACTCTCCCTAAAATTAATTGCATAATTTATAGTTTTCCTTTCTCTGTTTCTGCATTTTCAATTCCTCGATAATTTGGACAGGACCTGAAGTTGGGGTTCAGTGGCCCGGCATCTTCTGCATCTCCCGTCTCCCATCACTCATACCCAACAGCTACTAGAAACTAGGCACTAGAGGCAGCTGCAATGCACGTCAATAGGACGGTATCTTAAACACCTTTGTCTGGGCTTCTCCAGGCTGCTTGAGAGAGTAATAGGGACCCTCTCCTAGTTGAAGGTACTTGGAGTATTTGCTGAAGAATGATTAAAACTGGAGCTATAAAGTGAACCAGGCAGTTTACAACAAGGTTTTGAAAATCACTCAAGGAGAAAAAACTGTAAGGTTAGAAAGGAAGATATAATCTTACTATGATATTTTTATAGTAGGAATATTTCTTACACTAAGTCACAGGTTCACAATACATAACTCAAATTCATTCCATTGAAAAAGGAAAACTGCAGTTTTTTTCTTTTTAAAAACTTTTTAGAGAGGAGACGGAGCGTCATGGCGGACTAGTAGCAGCCTCACCAGGACTCTCTTCAAAAACTTTTTATTGATAGCTTCCATAATTATATACCATAAACCATTATGATTCCCTCCCCCCACGTTCCTCCCCCCTCTCAATTAGTTTCTGATTTGTTTCGGTGTCATCATATTTTCCTCCCATTATGTGTAGGTATTTTCAGGCACTGCAAAGTCGTGAATATTGAGGCCATTTGGATCTGGAAGTTACCATTGTAAGCAGTCCAACCCTTGAAAACTATATAGGTTTTTTGTACATGAGAAGTTTGTCAGGGGACAACAGAAGTAATTTGGGATCTGGGGTCACCCAAGTTTGGTGCACAACCTGTTGTAAATAGATTTGTATTGGCACAAATCTGCACATTCGTTATAGATGGTCTATGTCTGCTTTCAAGCTGTAACAACAGAGACAGTACGGACCTAAAAGAGAAAAGAGCCCGGCCCTTGACAAAGTCTGCAGACCTTAGTTGTACAGGAAGGAAGCTCAGATGTCAAATGAGATCCTTTGAAAGCACATAGTCTTTGGCCTTAGCTGGGTACGTTGATGTTTATACACCTGCTTTTTTTATCAACGAAAAGAGGCCGGTGGTTCATATCATTACATCACCAACCCTAAAACGTTATTGTCCCCTTTTCGTTTTCTCTGCAATATGGCCACAGAGTTAATGATCTGAGATAATTTCCCATAAGTGAAATTGCTGAGCGATCAAAGTATTTTCAGGGCAGGCTTCCTGGCCCACTGCCCTTCAGCTCTGTCATGCCGAGCTGTACAGAACAATCACATCAGGCCATGTTTACCCTGAGGCCGGACTTGGCAGCTGTATAACTGAAGCTTTCCTCACCTGTGCTGGCTGTGGGGTTACAGGTCTCAAAATGCCAGTAAACTTGATTAAACTTGTCCCTTCCCTGCCTTCTCATTTCGCATGTAGATTGTTTGAGATTCCGAGTTACATAACTCTGTGGTTTCTCAATAAAGAAGCCAGCAGGTGGTATGCCTTTTTGTTTTCAGTTACCTCCCTGTGTAAAAATCTGAGGCCAGGTGTCTCTTGCGAAGTTCAACAGACCCAAGCATTCAGACCTCCTAGGCCTTTCTACACAACCCTGATTTTTTAAAAAATCGACCCTGAGACTGCAGAGTGAAGTCCAGGTCAACCTGGGCTAGACCTAGACCTACTTTAAAAAAAAAAAAGGAAAATAAATATTTTCAATATGTGGCCAAAACTTTTCACTGATCTCTGTCACTGTAAGGCAGTAGACATTGAAAAGCAGAGCCCTCCTGCACTCTGCAGGGACTGAGGTCTGGAGAGAGAGCAGTTTGAATATCTAGCTACAAAAGAGAGAGAGAGAGAGAGAGAGAGAGAGAGAGAGAGAGAGAGAGAGAGAGAGAGAGAGAAAGAGACTCTGCAAAGGAACTCTAGAAGCATGCACCACTTTCACCTTGAGCATCTGGCTTTATGTGGGTACTGGAAAATCGAACTTGGGTCCTTAGGCTTTGCAGGCAAGCACCTTAACCACTGAACCATCTCTCCAGCCCAGCTGTAATTTCTCAGACAAACGCTCATCATGAGACTACAGCTCCCCACTCACCCACCCTGTTTTGGCACACGATGAAGTCACAGAGATCTACGAAACACACATTCAACTTGGCCCTCATTATAGTCTTTTCATTGTAATCAAGAAAGGAAACACAATTTTCTTGGGGCTTGGTTTACTATTAATTCACCTTTGACTTTAAAAAAATTTAATTTATTTGCAAGCAGAGAGATAGAGAGGAGAGGGAGCGAGAGAGAGAGAGAGAGAGAGAGAGAGAGAGAGAGAGAGAGAGAGAGAGAGAGAGAGGGCATTCCATGGCCTTAGCCACTGCAAACGAATTCCAGATGCATGTGCCACTTTGTGCATCTGGCTCTGCGTAGGTATTGGGGATCTAACCTAGGTCGTTAGGCTTTGCAGGCAAGTGCTTTAATCACTGAGCCATCTCTCCAGCTCCACACCTTTGACTTTTTTATTCAAGGAAACACTAAGTCAGTCTGAATTCTTCCAGACAACATCTCCTGTTGGACTCCGGCTATTGCTGCTTTAGAGCTCAAGAACAATCGCAGAGTCTTCAACAAGACTTGCACTATATCCCCTTCTATGGTAGAGCAGTGAGAAATCCACCAGCAGGCTGGAGAGACAGCTCAGCAGTTAAGGCACTTGCCTGCAGAGCCTGAGGACCTGGGTTCAAATCTCCAGATGCACAAAGTGGTGCATGCATCTGGAGTTTGTTTGCAGTGGCTAGAGGCCCTGGTGTGCCCATTCTCTCTCTAAAACACACTCTATCTGCAAATAAATAAATTAGATATTTTTTAAGAAACCCCACTACCAACAGTTCCTCCCACTACCCTGCTTCTGCCTGGCCCACCGTGCCCCTTATGGAACCCTGTGTGGCTCCTTTCCATGACACAGTTTGGACCGTCATCTTCAGGAAAAACAATTCTTGGAATAGGTTTGAGTCCAGACATAGCAGACCTCTGTTCTTTATCTAGAAGGGAGATGGCCTCAGATACCACAAAGTTAGCTTTGGGCTGCTGGAAGTCATGAACCTATTTTCAGAGACATCACATCCTAACTTAAGAAAATGTTTGATGAAGTGAGAGAAATCAAGAGACTGTTCATTTCTGCGGTAGAATTCATGGTGAAAGCATAAGCCACCATGTTTTATTAGCACAAGAAAAGACTCTCGAAATGATAGGAAAAAAATCCCTGCCTGGAACCTTGCAGACAGACCTTCTCAGGAAACCAAGCTTACTTCATGGCACTTCCCATGTGAAACCTCTGTAAACTTAGAAAGACGTGGTGAATTCAGATCTTGCCTCTCACAGGCAAGTCACTGTGAATAGTAACTGTGATGACCATTCACCAAGCACTTACTGGGTTCCTGGCCCAGCACTGGGTTTTCAGTATGTACAAATCACCAAGCACTTCCTGAGCAGGTGCTCCATCCAGACATGATTCTGAGGTTCAGAGCAGGAAGGTGGGCAAGAGACCCAGAGCCCCTGCCTTGCTTTCTGGCAGCTTCCATCCCAGACACGAAGATAGTAACTGCCAGGCAGAGAATTAAAATAGGGAAATGTAACAGAGAGCGCTTGCATGATAAGAACTCTTTTCTTTATTTAAGATTTTAAAAAATATATTTATTTATTTGTATGCAGAGAGAGAGAGAGAGAGAGTGAGAGAGAGAGAATGGGCACTCCAGGGCCTCTAGCCATTGCAAATGAATTTCAGATGCATGTGCCACTTTGTGCATTTGGCTTTACGTGGGTACTGGGGAATCGAAATCAGGTCCTTAGGCTTTGCTGGCGAGTGCCTTAACCACTGAGCCATCTCTCCAGTCCTTAAGTTGAAATCCTAATAAAAGGTGGAGCCACCCTGTGGCGTTGAGTGGGAAGAATTTTCTCCTGTGACAACACTGTCAACTCCATTGTCTGGTGTCTATATACACTGCTGGGATGAACCTCTAAACCAGGCACCTTTTATAGAAGAGAGAAAAACCACCAACCAGCAGCACCTGCAAAAGCATGCCTACTCAGGCCGTAGACAGCAGGGACTCCAGGCAGAGTTCAGTCTGCTCTCTACACACCTTAGGCGGAATTCCAGATCTGCCCCCAGGAACACCTTAAGGCTGGACCCTAGGATCTGCCCACAGTGCCACTTCCTCCAGCCAGGAAGATGGAGACAAGTTTCCATAAAATTCCTGAATCTACTGGGGAACATCCATTCAAACTACCATATCTGGTGCCTTTTTTTTTTTTAAAATCAGGGCTGGAGAGATGGCTCAGCGGTTAAAGATACTTGTTTGCAGAGGCTGATGGGTCAGGTTCAGTTCCCCAGTACCCACATAAAGCCAGATGCACAAAGTGGTGCATGCATCTGGAGTTCATTTATAGTGGCTGGAGGCCCTGGTGTGTCCATTCTCTCTCTTTCTCTCTCCCCCCCCACTGTCTGCCTCTTTGTCTCAAATGAATAACTAATATTTATAATAAAATCAGTGTGTGTTTCTGAGGAGATAGTTCAGTGGTTGAAGGCACTTGCTTGCGAAGCCTTCTGATCCAGGATTGATTCCCCAGTGCTCATGTAGTGCCAGATGTACAAGCGCGCGCGTGCGTGCGTGTGTGTGTGTGTGTGTGTGTGTGTGTGTGTGTGTGTGTGCGTGTGTAGGCCAGAGGACATCCTTGGGTGCCATTCCTCTCAGGTACTGTCCACTTTTTTGAGACAATTAGGCAAGACTGTGTGGCCAGTTAAGCCCAGGGATCCTCCTGCCTCTGCCTCTTCAGTACTGGGATTGCAAGTGTGGACCACGTGCCTGGCATTTATTTTTACGTGGATTCTTGGGATTGAATTCAGGTCCTCATGTTTGTAAGGCGAGCATTTTGCCTACTGAGTCATCTCTTTGTCCCTAGATAACATCTCGGTGAAGTGTTGGGATTCAATATTGTCTGCGCCCACTCAGTTACCCTATCTGCACAGTCATGAGGACCTGGTCAGCTTACCAACGTCTCTCCCATTGGATCACAATGAGTGTGGGTGTCACAGGTGGGAGGGAAAAGAAAAGACAGGTGCCTGGAAAATGTAATTCCAGTTCATTGTTTCAGGTGAGACTGGCCTGAGTGAAGTGGATTTGGAACTGAAAGATGGCTGTATCCCTGTAAGCATCCATCCAGCCGGTCCAGCTGGGCACAGACAAGGCTGGCTGAGAGCTCTCAGGAGGTTCCAGAGGCCTGTTAGAGCATTGGCTCCGCTGTGACCCAGGAGCTCACTGCTTTGGGCTGAGCCCGCATTGGAAGTCAGTCTCTCAAAACAGTTTCAACACAACCATCACTGCAGAAACCACCAAGAAAACCAACTGATAAAAGGGTTTGTTGTGGCTCCTTGTTTGGGGCAGAACCACTGATTTCAGGCCTCTGGTGGGTATGGGAGGGCAGGCGTGTGTGGTACAACCAAACTCCACGTCACGATGGGGACACACAAGTGGGGAAGAGCCAGGATCCTCCAAGGGCACACCCCCAATGAACTGAAGACTAGTTCTGGGCCCTCCTTCCCTCCCTCCCAGTGGTTAGGGAGTAAGCTTTTAACCTACGGGTATTTGGTGAAGGGGGGATTTAAAATTCAAAACTTGTAGCTAAGTCTCTCAGAAGGTAGGCTCCTTTTGGGAAGTTTTGTGACTCACTTTCTTTAACTTACTAGCTTACTGTCCCAAAGAACAAAATATAAAAAGAAAATCTTATTAGATAACCTCTTTAGAGCCAGAAAACCAACCAACCAACCGATCATACTTTCTAGAAGAATATCCAGAGACATGGCCCCCCTCAGTAACAACATACAAAGGAGATGGAACCGGGTTGACTCATGGGCTATCCATAACCCTCTACCCCATGGACTGACAGGGAAGAGGGAAATCAGGGAACTGGGGACACCAACACATTATTTGCTCATTCTGTGTATATAAACATGGATAAGATATATTTTATAAAATAAATAAATAAAAAGCATATAAGTCTGAAAAAAAATTGACCAGCGTCAAACCTTCTTTCGAGCGGGATCCTCACTTTGCTCGCTCTTGCGTTTGGCTCTGTCTCCTCATCCTTCCCCTACGTCCACTCCTCACCTGACAAAGGCTATTCCATTTTAGACACAAGTCCCATCCGCACTGGAACTCACAGAACAGCTTTGTGTCTGATCCTCCCATCTGGCACCTATCAGGACAAGGACAATCCCAGGGGCCCAATTTTCCGGCTACTAAGCTTCATCTAAGAAATGGCTTTGCATGTACTTTTCTCAACAGTCACGGGGGTCCCAGCTGCTTGTGGACCTGTCTGGGGCTCTTCTGGGCACATCATGAGATGCATGGGCACACCCCATGAGAACACTGGGACCACCCAAGCAGCTCAGCCCTCACGGGAGGGCACTGGCTGGGTCTGCCCGGGTGTCTGGCTACCAGTTGGCAACAGTGAGCAACTGTTGGTCCCTAAGCCAATCCTGAATCCAGGAAACCAGAGTCCTATAAATAGCTCTTTACAGACCTGCGAGGGAGACAAGGGCCCAGGAAACAGCGCCCTGGATGCCTCCAAAAATAGCCAGGTAATTATCTTTGAAGATCTCTCAAGAAGATGCACTCAGCTGCATGTGTGAAGGAGCAAACACTCTGTTTGTTGGTAGGAACTGTCTCTATGCAGACAGCAGCCTCCGGAGCGTTGGAAACCCAATCAATATTTGGGTCCTGTGGAGTTACCATGCTACTTACTGGGTTGACAACAGTTAAAAACAAAAGAAGTGCCTTCAGTGTGTCTCCTCAGCCCACATGGCTTTTTTTTTTTAAAAAAAAATTGATCATGTTCATTTCCCTGACTTCGATTTTTGTTTCGGCTGTAACACTTGGCATGAGTATTGTGGTGAAATATATTCACCGCCTTTTCACTTTGTATGTTCGAATAATCCATCAACGCTGTCGGTTTTTGAAATGCCACTTTCCAGATACCTCACTTCCTTTCAGCAAGATTGGCGGACCTACAGATGAAATCTATCACATATTGGTGGTGGAGTTCAACCGATTTAGCAATTTGTTTCCTGCGGTCTATCACCCACGCAATACTTCGCTCCTTTTCTTCTCAGAGTTATTAATTTTTAATCTTGGTCAACAGATGCTGAAATGACTTGGAGTTATGAAGAGCATGAAAACATGTTTCGAATAGCTGGCCGTGTTCTCCATCAGCCTAGAGGGCCTCCCACAGGTGTGAATATTTGTTGATAATCCAAATACAGTAAAGTAAACGGTCCCATTTTCTACAGCCCTTCCCTCACACAATGCTTTGAATATTTTCTTTGTGATGGTCAGTGACTTTGTTTAGCTTTAAAAGAAGGCAGAATGAAAGCAAGAGCTCAGGGACTCGAGCTGTTTGTACAAGGGCCCAAGGTGAGTGATGGCTGAGCTAAGCTGGGCCCAGAGCCCTGACGTCTTGTCAGCTCCCTGAGGAGGTCGACGTGATGGCCAAGACTCACCTGTCAGAGGCTAATAGAAAAACAACCCTGTCATATGTAGACTTCAAGGCCACACACGCGACCTCTAACCCCAGAACCTTTCCGGAGCTCTCCACTGGGTATCAAAATACCTTCAAATATTTCCAGCTGGGCATCTCCTTGAGCTGTGATTGCTGCCCACATTTTAACATTGGTGGTCACAGTGGGATAGTTCTCCCTCTTTCCCTCGCCTATGGCAAGGGCCATTGATCTCATTTGTAGCCAGAGAGAGGGCTTCCAGGATTGTTTAGAATACCCAATCCAAGGATCCTGAAAGGGGGGGGGTGTGGGTCAAGGCTATTCAAATTCCTGTTCTTGTCAAGTTCCTGAGGCCCTAGAAAGATCCTGCAAGACAATAAACTTTTCCATTGTATGAAGTTCAGAGTTTCTGAGGTCCTGTTTAGATTTCCCTCTTTGCAAAAGAGGCAAACAAAGAAGAAACTCAGACACCCTGACTCTGAGATTTGGTGCTAAAACACACACACACACACACCCCATGCACATGCACGCACACACACACACACACAAGGCACGCAGGCATGCATGCAGAGTAATTGAACTGCCAGATAATGAACAAGTCATTTGGTCTAGATTTATTATTACCATGATAAAAACTAGCAAGAATTATTAGCAAATAAAGTAGCATCAGCACAGGGTATTTCCAGGAGAAAAGAATCCAGGCTTTCCTGCAAGTCCAGCATGGACACAAAGACAAGAAAGGACTCCACTGGAGCTCTAATTGATGAGTTTCACAGGGGAAAGGAAACTCCCTAGAAATGTGTCAGTGACCTCCGACCAGGGCCAGGAGTCCTGGCAGCACCTCTCGGGAAAGCTAAGGAGAGTCCTGGCCAGTGTCCCCCACTGACAGCACCCCTCAGGAAAGCTCAGGAGAGCCCTGGCCAGTGTCCCCACCTGCAGCAGGTCTACAGAAGCAGGATGTTTCTACTGTCCCTTTCAAGATGGCTCCTCTCTGCTCCTCACATTGGCAGTCAGACCCAAGGACTGCAGCATTTGCGGAGCACATGGATACTGCAGTGCATAGACATTTCCACTGGAGACAGCTAAAAATAGCCAACCGAAAGAAAAGCCATGGACTGTATCTTTAGAAAGTACGAGCATCATTTCCTTCACGTCTCAGATGAGGAACTTGAGTCAGACAAGTGAAGTAGCTTATACGATACATGCTCCATGGCCACTGGAAGTTCCTTTGTTTCTTTTTTTAAAAATTATATCTTTATTATCCATAATTAGATATGCTGAATGAGCAATAATATGTTGTTATCTCCAATTCCCCAATTTCCCTCCTCCCTGTCCCCAACCAGCTAGATATCCTCCTCCGTGGGCAGACTGGATCAGTCCATGGGGTAGCGGATTATGGATAGCCTAGTTCCCAGTTCCACCCCTTATGTATGTTGTTACTGAGGGGGGCCATGTCTCTGGACATTCTCCTCCACCATGGCTCTTACAACCTTTCCGCCACTTCTTCCTCTCAGTTCCCTGAGTCATGGTGGGTGAGTGTTAAGGCTGCTTTATTGTTGAGATCTTAGGGGGTCTCTGTACTTCTGCTTTAGGTTGTGTTGAAGATTGTTGGTGTCTGTCTCGCTGGTTTATCCAGGGTTGACTGATTGGCTGTGGTTATAGGTCTCTTGATTATCCCACCAGTCTCTGTGGGGTTTCATGTGGATCCTCCATGGTAGGTCTGGGGTGGCTCATCTCTTGCCAGGATGTCAGCTATCGGTCTATGGCTTGTTGGTTGGGTTGGAAAGGCCACAGCTCTCTCACTGCCTTTTGAAAAATACAAACAGAATCTCCATCGGAGAGTGAGATCAGTATAGGTTAACTGAGATACACTCTTCTTTTTAAAAATTATTTTATTTATTCATTTATTTGAGAGAGAGAGAGAGAGAGGCAGACAGAGAAAGAGAACGGGTGCACCAGGGCCTCCAGGCACTGCAAACAAATTCAAGACACATGCGCCATCTTGTGCATCTGGCTTTATGTGGGTCCTGGGGAATTGAACTCAGGTCCTTCTGCTTTGCAGGCAAACACCTTAACCATTAAGCCATCTCTCCAGCCCAAGATATACATTTCTGAATTGGCTAGACTCTATTCTTAGTAGCCTCTTTGTAAATCACTTGTAAAGTGCATTTCTCTTTGGAGTCCCAAGATCTTGGTTCCCAGTGCACTTCTCCCTGAGTCCCCAGTTCCAGTTAAGGGCTCCCTGTCACTGAGTGGATTACTTGGCCAGATTAAAAGCTGTTGATTGCCTCCCCCAGGCTTTAGTGTCTCCATTGCACAAAAGTTTGTTTCTTGGTTCACTGTTCTCTCCTAGTAGGAAGTGTGTTCAGCCTACTCATGGTGGCAGACTGTGTTTATGTCAGTGGCCTCTGTTTACTCCAGCTGTCATTGACCAGCTTCCTCTGGCAGTTTACGCAGTGCCTTCCCGCACTGCACTAACTACCATCTGGGGGTTGGACCATGCTGGACCTTGCAGGGTCTCTCGATGCTGGTAGATGGCTTTCTGTGGTTTCATCAGCAATAGGATCTTACCTCAGGCCTGGAGTGGGCATTCAAGAGCTTTGACAGAATCCTGTCTTGTTTTTGGGACCTCATGGATCACTTTGGTCAATAGCTCAGTGAGAGAAGGAACCAATGACTGGGACCAGGAGTTGCCAGACTGATCAAGTTTTCATGGGCTTAGACTCTCTCCCCTTCTATTCACGGTCCCTCTTGCCAGTTTCTTGAAAGCCCTGGGCACAAAGCTCACTCTAATTAATATTGTTAGGCCTTGTGGATATAATCGATGGAATTTCATGCTGTGATTATTTGGGAAGAAAGTTGGCTGATGATAATTACATTTCTGGGAAAAATGAACTCAGAAAGCTTATTATTGTTCTCAACACACCCAGTTGTCCCTTGGTATGAGAGGGATTATTAGAGAACCCTATAATGGATGTCCAAGTTTCTTGTATAAAAACAGCATGATAGATGCATTATCACCTCATCACATCCTCCCACCAAGTTCAAAATCATCTCCAGATTACCCATAATACCTAAGGTGATATCAACAGTTGTTATACTGTACTGTTCAGGGAATCATGATAAGAAAAAAAATCTATAGGTGTTTAGTACAGACACCATTTTTTTTCATATAGCTTTATCTGTGGTTGGTTGAAATCATGGATGCAGAACTCACAGAGGTTGACTGTACACATAAACCCCATTAAAATATGAAAAGAATGGGTTGGAGAGACGGCCCAGTGGTCAAATGTGCTTTCTTGCCAAGCTTGAAAGCCTTGTGCCCCAGTACCCACATAAGGCCAGATGCGCAAAGTGGCACATGCATCTGGAGTTCATTTGTAGTGGCTGGAGGCCTTGGAGTGCCCATACTCACACTGTCTGCCTGCCTCTTTCTTACTGTCTCTCTCACTCAAATAAATAAACAAAACTATTTTTTAATATGAAAAGAAGCTGGGCATGGTGGTGCATGCCTTTCATTTCAGCACTTGGGAGGCTGAAGTATGAGCATTGCCATGAGTTCAAGGTCATCCTGAGACTACATAATTACATAGTGAATTCCATGTCAGCCTGGGCTAAAAAGAGACCCTACCTGAAACCCCTCCAAAATATATATGCCTAGCTACACCAGTAATTATGGAAGTATATGCCAAAGCCATCAATTCACACCCAGTTATGCAGTTTAGTAATACCAAGTAGGGAAGGTAAATAGCACAAGGTGATGGAACTGCAGAGAATATAGATGCTTATGACCACGTGGAGGAGTGACCTGGCCATACCCAGTCATGTCAAGGAGGTCTATTCACTATGGCCCAAGGGTTTCACTGTTAGGTGAGCCCCGAGCTCTCTCCCCACGATTCACAAGAAGATGTGTATAAAAATGCTCACTGGAGCCATGTTTGAATTGAGAGAAACCAGAAATTACTTCATGTTCTTTAAGAGGAAGAAAGATAACTGTATGTATTAAGCAATTATGCAGCAATATATGTGAACAATATAATGCAGCAATATATATGCAGCAATATATGTGAACAATATAATAAAATAATATATATATATATGAATTATATATATATATATGCTCCCTGACCTATGATGCAACTATGTCACGATAATGAAAAGTTATGTCAAAATGCCTTTACCCTAGCAGATCTCATAGCTCAGCCTAGCCTACCTTAAATGGGATCAACACACTTAGGTTGTCCTATGTCTGGTAAAACTCCTGTAACACAAAGCTTATTTTGTAAGCAATTGTTAATATTTCATGCATGCTTGAAAACTGTATGGATGTGTGTTGACACCACTGTAACTGGAAAACAGCATCGTGGTAAGTCAGGGACCGTCTCTGTGTGCACATGCTCATAGGAGAACGTGGACGACTCTCCCTCTTTAATAGTGAATGATAGAAGGGGTTACAGTAAAATAAATATAGCATCACATTTACATATAGTCTAGAAACCTGGAAAACAGCATTTCTGCATACATGTATAAGTTGTAATATTAGCATCATGTTGGGAACACTGGCTGTTTTGGTGGGAGGAGGAAGAGAAGAACTATGAGGATTTGCAAAGTGTGCTGTGGTAGAGCTGGAAGGAAGCTTTTATTTCTTAGGCTGAGAGATTGATAGAATAATATCTATTATACTCTTTCCCCTATTTACACGTGTGGTGTGTGTATACGTGTCTGTGTGTGGGGTATGTGTGTTTATGTGCTGGCCAGAGGACGAGGTCAGGGTCATCTTCAGGAACACTGTCCACCTCTCTTGGAGACAGAGTTGCTCATGGGCCTGGAACTCACCTGGAAGGCTGGTTATCCAGCCAGGCCTGTCTCCCCAGTGCTGGGATTACGTGGGTAGGGGGACTGAACTCAGATCTTCAGGCTCGCAAGGCAAGCCCTGTGCTCACTGAGATACCTCCTCAGTCTCCTATTTGTTACATTTTCTTTGTACTCAGGTGTCTGAAATACTGATTAAATTAAAATCAAAGGACTTTCCCCTCGGAGACCACCAGGCTGAGTTCCATCTCCCTCTTCCAACTTCGGCTCCTGTCATTCACAAATGGACTCTCACTCACATAGGTCCGGCACTTTCCTCCTCCCTCCTTCTCATCAGCTCCTGCATAAGCAGTCCTGCTGGGTCTTTGCCATCCCAGTAACCTTGGACATCACTGGTAATTCCCAGGCTGCATTCTGGATGTTGGTAGCTAGAACACTGCTACCAAGTACCCCTGACCCTCTCTACTTCCGTGCCCTTGCCTGGCTCATCTTCACTTTGATTTCCTCACAGGCTCCATGTCCCTCCATCATCTCCTGAGGCATTTTCTTCTTTCTTGGACAACCTGGATCCATAACCACATGTCAGACAGAGCTTTGGATGCCTGAGCCTTGCCTAACTCCAGCGCCCTGTTCTCCAATCCCAGCCTAGGATTCTGAATGAGGACAGATGGCTCAGCAGGTAAGATCAGCTGCTGTATATGTGTGAGGATCTGAGTTCGACCCCCAGCACCTGTATAAAAAGCCAGTACATGCCTACACCGCAGGTGCTGATGTGGGCAGAGACAGGATGATGGAGGTTATGGCTCAGGCAGCTTACAGCAACAACAGAAAGGTAAACTTCAGGCTCAGTGACGGCTCCTGCTTCAAGAAAAAAAGGTGGAGAGCAATGGGGGAGGACACTCAATGTCTTTCTCTGGCCTCTGCGTGAGGGATCAGGGGGTGCACACATCTGCACAACACATGTGCACACACCATATGAACACACCCGTGCATGTGTGCATCACATACAAAAAAAGAAAGGAAGGGAGGAACGAAGGAAGAAGGACACCCTGACTAGCATCATTTATGTCCACATTCTCCACCACATTGGGATCCACGGTTTGATGCTGGTTTTTCACTCTGTCCTGACTGAGAACATTCTCAGTCCTTCTGGCATCCGTGGCTCCTCTTTCCCTGGAGTGCTGAGTTAACTGTCAGCTCTGCAAAGCTGAGGCTCTAGGGCGGTACTCTGGGGGTTCCTCAAAAGATGAAAGCATCTGTGGTGGGCTCTGGATCCTCACCCTCACATTAACCTGGGAAGGACCATTTTAACCATTTTACAGATTGGTGGACTATACCAGCCTGCCAGGCAACTGGTACAATGGCGGCATGCCTGCAGTTGGTATAAGCGACCACTTTGTGATAGGATCTGAGGTCTGTTCCAAACAAGGTCTCCTGGTTAAAAGTCCATGGCTGGGGGGTTTGAGGTCCTAGTAGGGAACTGACGACTGGTACTTTGCTAAATGTTATCAAAGTGCCTTCTAGATACTTATGTTTGTACCCACAGAGTAATGCTGCTCTCAGTCTTGATTAGAGAAGCTTCTTATTTGTTTATTTATTTTAAACATTTTTATTGACAGCTTCCATAAATATGAATAATATACTCTGATCAGCTTCCTGTTCTCCCTCCACGGAATCTCTTCTTCTTTCCACCCAGTCTCTCTTCTGTTCTGATGTCATCATTTCCCTCCTATTACGCAGGTCTCGTGTAGGTAACACCAGCCCCTGTGAGGTCATGAACGTCAAGGCCACTCTGTGTCTGGAAGACGGCGTTGTAAGCGCTCCTCCCTTCCTTGGGCTCTTACGTTCTTTCCTCCACCTCTTCCGCAGTGGTCCCTGAGCCTTGGTTGGTGTGATAGAGATTTCTTGTTTAGTGTTGAGCTCACAGGGCCTCTTATTTTCAGCTTTGATAAGTTCTGAGTCTCCTCAACATCTTCCACCATCTCCATAGAGATGGGGGGAGAGCAGCTCATATTCTTGCAACGTTCTCTGAGTTCTGGAAGGCTCGAGAGGATTTGCCCAGGTTTTGTTGGCTTCCTGACTTTGAGCTCTTTCTTCCACTGGTAGATGAGGACTTTGTTGAAGGGAGGCATCGTTCACGCAGGGCCAAGGCATGTTCTTAGCCCCTCTAGTCTCCTCAGAAAAGCAACAGAAGGAGTCATGGCATCCTCATCGAGGCCTGGAGGAAAGACCACCGTCCTTCCCTTTCCACCAGAGGCTGCCCATTGCCTTTGCCTGCTGATTTAAAAGAACTAACTTAAACACAAAAAAGAAAAAGACAATCCTGGTTCATGAACATTTCCTGGGATCTGGGTGTTGAGTTTCTGGTTTCGAATGCTGTTACTGTCCAGCGTATTATGTTGGCCTCTGTCCTCAGGCAGCAAGGGGACTTTGTGTTGGCCTTTGTCCCCAAGTAGCAAAGGGGCTTTAGTGTCAGTGAGGGACACCCAGATGTCCCGGGAAGACACAACAGTGTGAGTGATTGAGTGTTGAAGGACATCTTGGGACCCCCTGAAATATTGTGGGAGCCCATGACCCCATACCATTCCCACAGCTCTGGTTGTGTGAGTGCAACAGAGAGAGTTGTGCACACTGAGCATTCATAATGGGGTTGGGAGCCGACCTCAAGGACCATGAATAACTAGGTTAGGGAGTGGCTGAGCCAGGGATCAAGACAATTGGCCTGATTCTAAAGCTGGTTCCTGTTCACTGTCTCAGGTTTTTCCTTTTCTTTGGGCACACAGTTCCCTCATTTTCCACACAGAATTTTCCAGCCTAGCACAACAAGGGAAGACCATAAACCTTCCTCAGAGACAGACCCTTCCCAACCCTCCGTCTCTAAGCTGTCCGTCTACTGCATCAGGCTTCAGAATTCATCTAGACTAACTACGTGAATGTCTGGAACACACAGACCCATGGCTTCTTCCCCTGCCTAGCAGACTCTTCCCCTGGCTTTGCCGCTTTCCATCAGCTGCACCGCTGCTGTGTACACGTGCCTTCATGGCTGGAGTCACAGACAGGTGCATACATGGATTCGTATTTACAGATTGTTAAAGTGGCAAAATGAACTCACAACAAGGCAGAGACTATTTTTTTCCAGCTGATTGAGAACACTGTTAATAGATTGGATGGTCAGGGATAGAACTAACTTAGCGAAGCAGTTCCCTTCTCCTTGCTGGGACAAAACACCTGGCCAGAAGCAGCTTATGAAAGGAAAGGGTTGATGTCTGCATTACAGTTTCGAGGGGAAGTTTCAACATGGTGGGGAAAGCACAGCAGGAGCAGACAGCCAGGCTCCACGTCTTCTCATCAGCAGGGAGGAAGTAGAGAGAGTGAACAGCACTGGCCAGTGGGGCAAGGCTATGAAGCCCCAAGCCTGCTCCCAGGGACACACCTCTGCCAGCAAGGCCTCACCATCTGGGAGTTAAGCAGGAGGCTTCATTACAAACATGTAAAGGATGTCCCACACTCAAGCCACCACACTGAGTGAGTCCTTTCAAGTTCTCAGAGTAAAGGTAAGTTGTCTTTTCTTGGGAGGGTGTGTTATTATTTTAAGGATTAGAAATGACAAACAGCATAAATAAACTACAGTATATATATATAAAATGAGACAAAATGCTGTCAGATTTATTCGGTGTCTGCTATGGGAAGGGTATGAAGATAAATACCAAAGCCAGAATCTCACCCCTAGATAATTAATTTTCATTTGAAGAAAAATGACATCGTGCTAACTATACTTTCATCATAAGTTGTCCAAGATATGTAGCACAAATGCAAAATGTAATTTGAACAAGAATACCTAAATTGAGGAAAAGATTTCTTAAAAGTATAGAAGTTTTCTTGCCTGCGTCACACGCCAGGGTAGCTAGCTGGAGAAGGGACTGGCCGGAGGGACAAGGGGGGTCAGGAACGGCTACTGCCTGCCCTCAAATCCAGCCAAACAAGCAAACATTTCTCAGGCTCCTTTGGCTCTCCATGGTCACGTGACTAAGTTCTGGGCAGTTACAGGAAGAGATGTTGTACAGGACAGGTAGGAACCCTCTTTAAAACACCACTCAAACTCAGACGGTGGGACATTTCCATCACTGTGGAAAGTTCCACTGGACACCTCTGCCCTTGCTTCTTCCTGCTGCTGGGAGTGTGGCCTCGGGTGGGCCTCGGTAGCCATGTTGGACCATGGGGAGATCTTGAATGCAGAAGGAAGAAAGGACAGAGCCCCCGAGTCTGCAGGATGTCACTCTGCTAGGTCTAGCCACGCTCGACCATCCTACGTCTGAGAGCAGACCAGATCTGGGTGGGTGTGTGCAGGGTGATGTGGCCACAGACAACCTAAAAGTCTTTACTGCTTACCAAGCACTGGCCACATATGTACATTTTAATTAAATTATATTAAAAAATTCGAGTTCTCAGCTTGATGTAGATAACATGGTTAATAAAACATATCTACAATCACGGAAAGGTCTCGTGGGAAGCGCTTTCCACTACTCCACTCGCTTCCCAACTTGACAACGCAGAATAAATTCCCACACATTAATATCTTTGTTACTTGTAGCTGAATTAAACACACATCATACAAATTATTTTTTTTACAATGAACCTATATCCATTTTATGACATAAAACTAATACAGTTTTAGATATACAAGTGAACATCAAACTTGTAGTAAAACAGATTTTTAAAAAAGATAGACTAAAAATAACCTGGTTTGGTTATTTTTTCAAAACCAGAAAAATACAGTGTGAAAAATGAAATTTTTGAAACTCTAGATATAGAAGAGATGAAGAAAAGTATAAACATTTAGATTTGTTTCCTTGTTCAAAAGCAAAAATGTGGCACCCAAAGTTTATATAACCTTCACGTTGACTTGGCACAGACCGCACACCAAGTAGGCCTCCACGTTTGTATAGAGCTGCTGTCTGTATCCTGCTACGGGGCACTGTGAGAATGTTCCAAGAGGTACAGTTGACGTTCACAGAGACACTTTTATAAGGATAAGATATGGTCTGGTGCTCCTTAGCGAGTCTTCTCACGCTGATGTTTGCGTTTGGGAAATATACAATAACATGACGTCTTAAATGCGCTCCGTTACATTGCGCTTTCTTTGAACCTGCAGCTAAATTATGATACCATTGTGTATTTTGAAAGATTAAATATTTCTCATATTTTCGCGCTACAGCAAGCAAACCGAAGGCTTTTAGCATTCCAGCTCATGTGGTTTGTTTCAACAAGGCTGTTTATTCTTCATCAACGTGTGCGGGATTCAAGCAATCACTTCCCTTCTTCTACGAAAGTGCCACCCAGGTAATCTTTGGCAAACGAATGTCAAGCAGTATGCTGGTCTCTCTGGAGAATGGAGTTCATAAAACCCACTCAACCAGGCTGAGGGAATGCAGGATGGGGAAACCAAGGCTCTGTGGTGGGGGTTTCGAGCTCTTTTTTTTTTTTCAAGTAGACACAGGATGTATTAATTCCCTGGAGCCCACCTTGTCCTTGTCTAGTAATGGAGGACCTGTGTTGTTCATGCCCCATGTGTATAAGAGAGAGAGAGAGAGAGAGACAGAGACAGAGAGAGACAGAGAAAGAGAGACAGAGAAAGAGACAGAGAGAGATTTTTCTGAGTAGTGGAGATTTGACTTTTTTTCTTTTTGTTTTTCTTTTTGTCCATTTTATTTGCAGTACCCTTGACGGGCTCCTTTGGGTGAGAGGTGAAACCCAGCAAGTGTGTTCCTGGTGGGCAGCCGGTGGTGTGATGAAGTCCTTTGGTGACAGCCTGTAAAAGTGGGCTCCACATGACCCCCACATTCAGCCTTTGTCTGCGTGGGAAGGGAGCGAGGAGGATATGGTGTGGAGTGGAGCCATCTTGCTCCTAACACTAGCTTGGCAATGCAGAGTCCTTGGTGTCTGCCAGGGGGCAGGCTGGAATGCACATAAGCACTAAGCTGGCACCCAGATAATACTTGAAGAGCCATTTCCACTTGACAGGTCTCTTGGAACATTGCATGAAGGAGATGACACTCCTAATGAGGCCCTCTGTTAATTAGACCTCAGTTCCTCTTCTCCCCAGATCCCAGTCCATACAGCCTCCCTGAGGCCCGGCTCTTTCCTGACCAGAAACATTGTGGATCTGCCATTTTCTCTCTTGAAAGTACTTTCTGACATCAAGGGCCTAGATTCTGTCCTTCAGCTCTCTCGCTCTCTCTCTCTCTCTCTCTCTCTCTCTCTCTCTCTCTCTCTCTCTCTCTCTCTCTCTCTGAAATTACATAGCTAAAGGCCCTGGAGGTAAGCAAGCAAAAAACCCCTTGGGAAAGAATAAGGAAAGGAAAGCTGGAGAAACATTTAGATTGAATTTGACTTTTCATGAGCGTCCTTACAAACCCCTCTGATTGCCTCCTCACTCATGTCAATTCTCCCCACATCCCGGGCCCCTTCCCCTGAGCTGACGTGCAGTTCTCCCTTACCAACATTCATCCCAGCCCCCATGCTTTGTGGCCTTGAGCCAGTTACCCCCTTTAGAGAGCCCCGAGTCTCTCTTCTGTACATAAGGCACCTGTTCTGGAAAGTTCCCCAAGATGCAGATTAGAGAATCCTTATAAATGAAGTATTCCTTTCTCCACCCCTAACCCACACCCTGCCAATGTTTCAAGAGATTAAAGAAACACTCCCAGAAGGAATACTACATCTTTCGATCTGCACTTCTGCTGAGGGTTATCAAGCGTATATGTTTTCATATGCATATGGACACCCAAACTCTTGAGTAAGGCTTTCAAAAGGCTTTGAAAGGTATGAATATCACTTCTGCAATTCACAGTTCCCAGTGCCTCAAGAATGTTTGAGTCTTGTCAAAACAAGACTAGCTAGGCAAGTTTGCGTTTCCTATGCAATTTGTGCTGGTATGAAAATCAAAACGGTACATGTGCTTGTCATTCTGCACCATTTCTCCTTAGCATGGGCATTCCTCACAGACCATAGCTCATTCCTTCTGGCAGCATCTCTGTCGCAGTCACACCGACGAGAAGGGAACTGAAATAGCAGCTACAATGCATTGACTTCTGCTCGCCAGGTCTTTTTCTTACTTAATCTTCGCAGAACTCCACTTCGCAGCCACTATTGGTCCCTTTTTACTAATGAGAAATCTGAGTCAATACAGAAATCACCACACTTTTGAGTCTCCTGGCCTAGGTGCAAGATGGCCTGGTGTTGTAGTTAACTTTCTCTGTTGCTACACAGAAAGAACCCAAGCAAAGCTGTTTGGGAGGAACAGGTTTATTTGGCTTACAGACTTTGAGGGGAAGCTCCATGATGACAGGAAAACAACGGCATGAGCAGAGGGTGGACATCACCTCCGCCACAGCGCTGCAAACAGCGGTAGGAGGGTGTGCCAAACACTGGCAAGGGGAAGCTGGCTTATAACCCCATAAACCCACCAATAACACAGCTCCAACACCCAAACTGCTATCAACTGGGGAGTAATCATTCACAACACATTCGTCTGTGGGGACACCCGGATCAAACCCTGACACGTGAGGAGAGGGGGACGAGCTGAGGTATGGGGCATGTGCAGACTTCCACACTGCCCCAGACAATGCTGTACAATTAATGGATGCTAGCAAAAGTGAGCGGAAGAAAGAGAAGGCATGGTGCTGAGGATGGCAACGGGGTGAGGGCTGCCAGGGACCCTCCCAACTTCTGCTCCATCTACATCTTAACCGTAGAGAAGGACAACTCTAGAAAACAAGAGACAGCTCCCCGAGGGCATCTTCTGGCTTTTGCCCTGTCTCGACAGTCCCTAGGACCTCACACCACCCTGGGCCATCTGGGTGCCAGATGCTCCCTCGAGGTTAGGCTTAGGCAGGACGTCAAGCCTTTCGGTATTTACTGTATGCCAAGCGTATTAAGGAAAGCAGACAGCCTCTGTCCATATGCACCATTTACACAGCTGTCAGGCGTGGACATGGGCTCGTTTTTCATTCTTTAATCCCCAGGTATGAATTAAACCATAACCTGCCTCCCAGATACCATGGCATCAATGTTTTCTCAAGACTGGAATGTGGTCTTCCTGTTCTTATCCACCATTTAAAAATAAACCCAACATATGGCATTTGTCTTGTGTCAAAGGAATGCAATGTGTTTTTCTTGACACATGACTCAACTCAGACATGGGGTAAAACTTTGATATTTCAAAGGGGCTTGCAGTGGGAGGGAATATTCTTGCTACCTTCCCTGGGAAGCAAGCTAATCCCTTGAGGCAAATTTCCAGAATCCAAGATGATCCACACTGCTCAGGTAGTTGAGATCCTTAAATCAGAACATGGGTCATACAGACCCCAGGGTAATGCTGGCTACTCAACAAGATAGCAGAAAATAATAGTCAAATTAACAAGTGGAATATGCGGAAGCTGGGAACATTCTGGATGGTGTTTACACAGTTTTCTCAAAGACCCTCAAAGACCAATTGTTCCAACATACCCCAATGTCACCACACAGGGATCAGTGAAAGCAAAGAGTTCAGGACACAGCAGTGTTTACAAGCAGGGAAGCTAAGCAAACACCAGCTGGGCATCAATGCCCCACCGCCTCGGACTGCGTGTTTACAAGCATCATGGCTCCAGGCACATGGCCCGGTGTCTTCTCTCCACAGGGAGGTTCAGCACCACAGTTCACGGGAGCCAGAGCCCTGACGACCTCCTGTTACATGCGAGGACGTGGAAGGAAGGACTTACTGTTTTGTCCCCCATTGTACTGACAAAGCTGGATCCAAACTCGCTTCTGTCTGGTTCCACAGCTTGGCCCCACTCTACTGGTATCCATCCAACACTCATCAGAGGGGCTGGAGAGATGGCTCGGTGGTTAAAGTGCTTGCCTGCAAAGCCTAACGACCTGGGTTCAAGTCCACAGCGCCCACATGAAACCAGATGCACGTGGAGCGTTGCATCTGGAGTTCATTTGTAGTGGCTGGAGGCCCTTTCTCTCTTAATCTCTGTCTCTCTTCTGTCTTTCTTTGCTTGCAAATAAATAAAAATATTTTTTAAAAATTCATCAGAGAAGAGATTTTAAAGCCCATCTTTCACAACATGACGATGGCTCTGTGAATTTTGCCTCTAAACAAGTTCTCAACCGTCCAGCCTGCCTCAGTTCGGCTCCCCAAGCAGCTCCCTACGGTGTATGGGACTCAATACCAGCAGTGCATCACTTGCTTAAACACTGTCACCCGAGGACATTCTGGGACATTGCCTTTCATGGACGCTGAGTGCACGACTCAACACGTTCTGACTTTCTTCCTTCTCCTGGTACAGTTGTTGAAATTAGGCATCCTAGGTCTCTAGCACATTTATAGCAAGTTATGTTAAATATTTATAGATCATTATCTTTAGAAAGAGAGAGATTTCAACGCTGATTTTCTCAGCTCTCTGTGACCTTGGCACATTGCTTTTATTCCTTTAATTTTCTCTCTCTCTCTCTCTCTCTCTCTCTCTCTCTCTCTCTCTCTCTCTGGGGGGGGTTGAGTAGGGTCTCGCTCTAGCCCAGGCTGACCTGAAATTCATTATGTAGTCTCAGGCTGGCATCCTCATGGCGATCCTCCTACCTCCTACCTCTGGGTGTGTCAGGGCCTCCTGCAGCTGCAAACAAACTCCAGATGCATGCACCACTTTGTGCATCTGGCTTTATGTGGGTACTAGGGAATCAAACCCGGATCCTTAGGCTTTGCTGGCAAGTGCCTTAACTGCTGAGCATCTCTCCAGCTCTTTTTTGTTTTGTTGTCTTGTTTTCATACTGGTGATAAATCATTTGAAAGATGAAGACAATGAGGCTGAGACTGACTTCTGGGCTTTCTGAGGACTCGGGCACATGAAGCTTGGGAAACCAGGCTGACCGGGGCGCCTCAGCCCCTGACCCCTAAACACACTCTGCCTCCATTGGAATCCTGATTTCTGAGAAAAGCTGGTCTCCACTGCTTTCGGACTCCTGACACCTTGCACATTTTAAAACTCCTGAAAAGTTTTCCAAACAGCCTCTGCTTGGAGGCAGCAGTGGCATTTTCTGGTGGCTGGGATGGGGAAGTGAAGCTCTCAGTGAGATCAATGCGAGGAGACCTCGGCTTCAAACTATGCATCTTCCTCTGGGCTCTCGAGGCTAATTCATAGCCATAGTTCATTACAGACGCTAACTGAAAGGTTCTAAGTATGTAATGTTCAGTCAGAGGGAGCAGTTAACTTCAACTGCAATCAGGATGCGTGTTTCTGATTTAATGCTGATTGATTGCGGGATTCTGAGGTCAGATGGAGTCAGCCTTGGAGCCTGATTCTCTGGTCGTCTATTCCCCCTAGGTAGGCTGTTTCCACTCGTCCTGGTGGAGAACACAGCTCAGGCATTCGTTTTGATTTTCTTCATTAATGTTTTGTCTGTTGGGGATAAATCACAGAGAACGCATAACAGGCTGGACATTTGCAAGAAGATTCTGCAAAATAAAGTCAAATTTAGAAATAATTTTGTTATATCAATTCAATATTTCGGTCATTACTCAAAATATTCAGACAATGCCATCCCCACGACACCTGCTTTTAGGAGGAAAAATAAAAGCCATCCACTCAGTAACTCAAAATCAAGTTAACATCTTAGTGTATATAATTTGTAGTTTGTAATGAGCTCTAATGATCATTTAGGGAAACCATATGGCATGCATTACTAGCCTTTGCTAACTCTTGGGTATTAACAGTGATCCATGACTCAAAATCCTTTTTACAAACAGGTTGGAAATTCTGAGACAAGCAAGATGCATTTTGGTCATTTTTACATTAATTCTGAATAAAGAACTCATTGTCTTTTCTAATCACTATAAATCAGAGAGTAATTTCCCACTAACAAATCAAGAAAATGGAAAAATTACTTATCTGGGAGCTCTTTTCTGCCTCCTAAGGCTCTCTCTCTCTCTCTCTCTCTCTCTCTCTCTCTCTCTCTCTCATTTTATTATTCTCAATATATATACCAACAGACATCTGCATTGCCAAGACAATTTTCTTCCTCTTCTTTAAAGTGGGCGGTGAACTCTGAAAGATGCTAACTCTTCAGGTAATTTCATTCCAGGAGGAGTCTGGAGCCTGGCATGAGAGCTCCCATTTAAGATCATCAAGTAATATTTAGAACATGAGTTCCCAGAGCGACTGCCTTGCTCTCTCAGCCACACACTTCCTGGGGAATCACAGCATTGTGAGTCATGTGGAGGCCAAGGAGTCGCCTATGTTGTTCAATTGCCCTTAAAATGCTTGTGGTGGGGCTGGGGAGACGGCTCAGTGGTTAAAGGCGCTTGCCTGCAAAGCTTGCTGGTCTGGATTTGATTCCCTAGTGCCCATGGTAAAGCCAGATACACAAAGTGGCACATGTGTCTGGAATATGTCTGCAGTGGTAAGAAGGCCCTCATGCACCCCGCCCTGACTTCTCAAGTAAATTTTTAAAAATACATAAAATTCTTGGAACTGTTAAATCAATCTGGGATTGAGATGCACACATGTAATCTTGCCAAAACAGAAAGGACATTGCAACAGTACAGAACTACATTGAAAACCAAAATAAAGAGAAGAGGTTAAAACCAGAGGGGGAAAAAAACTTGTTTTTTGCATAGGTGTGTGTGTGGCGTACCTATGTATATCTGCCTATGTTTGTATTTGAATGTGTACAGGTGCATATGTGTGTGGAGGCCAGAGGTCAGATGTCTTCTTCAATTGCTCTCCACATTTTTGAAACCAAGCCTCTCTCTCTCTCTGAACCTGGAGCTCTTCTGGTTCAGCCGAACTAGGTAAGTACAAGTTCCAAGAACCCTCCCGTCTCTGCCTCCCCAGAGCTGGGCAACAAGCATGTCCCTCCATGCCTATATTTACATGGGTGCTGAGGACCCAGACTCAAGTCCTCATATCTGCATGGCAAGGACTTAACTGACTGAGCCATATTCCCAGCCCCAGAAAACATTTTTTAAAAAGATGTTTTCAGGACTGGAGAGATGGCTCAGTGGTAAAGGTGCTTGCCTGCAAAGCCTAACAACCTGGGTTCGATTCCCCAGATGCACAAAGTGGTGCATGCATCTGGAGCTTGTTTGCAGCAGCTAGAAGTTCTAGTGCACTCATTTTCTCTCTCAATCTCTCTCTCTGTGTTTGAAAATAAATAAATAAAAATACTTTTAAGAAAAAGATGTTTGCTTTCAAAATTCATTTCTCCTGCCCTGTCTGTAGAGACTTTGATGGAAAGGAGAGGCCTAGACCTGGGCTGACATTTCTCACTCTGTGACTCCAGCAGACATCTGATTCACTCTAATGTGACTGTCAGGACCAAGGATTCTCTGTCAAGTCCTGTTTTTATGCCTGTTTACATGGTGGACATTTCTGGCTTCATTCCACAATGCCAGAGGAGGCTGTAACAATAGGTTAACACTTCTCCCCTCGCAGCTTGAAGGGAGCTCCTTGTATTTTAAGATGCTCTCCTGAGGTCAGCATGATGTCTCCTCAGAGGCCATTCCCTTGGTGGGATTTGGTCATTGGACACTGGGGTATTTAACGTCCTGATTACCAGGTAGGCTAAATCAATTGACAATGCATGACAGCTAACTGCCAGCTCACAGACTGTCTCCTATGGCACTGTCCTCTTCCTGTTGATGAAGACTGTCATAGCTCACCTCATGTTTACACCCTAAAGCTGGATTAAGAGGAGAGATAGCCAGGAAGAGTAGTTTTTTAAAAAATATTTTTCTACTAGTCTGGATAAAGAAAACGGTTATCCTGGCTAAGGACCGCATATGAGGGAGAGTATGCAGCGTTCCATTCTCTGTTCTTTTGAGTGTTCGCTTAGTAAGATCTGCTCGAAGTCAGACCATTTTTCCCTAAATTTTGATGTGTCATTTTTCCTTTCAGCTGAGTATAATTCCATCATGTAAATATACCACAGTTTCGCTGTCCATTCTTCCATGGATGGGCATTTGGGTTGATTCCAATTCTTGGCTATTATGAATTGAGCTGCTATAAGTATAGTTGTACAAAATTTTCTGCATCGAGATGTGGCATCTTGCGGGTAGATGCCTAGTAGAGGGATAGCTGGGTCCATTGGTAGTTCTATGTCCATTCTGTCTAGGAGTCTCCACACTGCTTTCCATAATGGTTGCACAAGTTTGCAATCCCACCAGCAGTGAATGAGGGTTCCTTTTTCCCCGCATCCTCGCCAGCAACGATTGTTGTTGGTTTTCTTTATGATTGCCATT
>PVHP010018556.1:8987-33315 GCA_004024765.1 Zapus hudsonius
ACTGAGCGGAAGAGGGGGCGGAAAGATTGTGAGAGCCGTGGTGGGGGAGACGGTCCAGAGGCATAGCACCCATCAGTAACAACTCACTTGGGCCAGGAAGACCGGGATGAGTACTAAGATATACAGGATCCCTTGCCACAAGGACTAATACAGACAGCCCATGGAGGAGGATATACAACTGATCAGGGATGGGGAGGGGAGGAATTGGGGAAGTCGGGATAACAACGCATGGTTTGCCCACTAAATAATGTAACTCATTATGGACAATAAATATTAAATTAAAAGTCAAAAAAAAATTACATCATATTCTTTATTCTGACAAGAGCTGTATAAAGACCTTTTAAGTTGTATTACGTACTACTTACAGTTTATATAATAAACTATTGCAAATAGAAAAAAAAAATCCATAAAACAGCTTGTGATCAAAAGCACACACTTTTGACCCCAGCACTTGGGAGGCTGAGGTGGGAGGATCTCTGTGAGTTGGAACTCAGCTTGGGGCTACAGAATGAGTTCAGCCTGGGCTAGAGTGAAACTCTGCCTTGGAAAAAAAGAAGAAAAAAAATTGATAAAGCATACAAAAATGCCCCTCATTAATTTGATAGCTAAATGAAAACATGCATGCTAATAAATCCTCTTTTGTCTTTCTAGTCTTTTTCATATGCACATATATTTATTTGCAAAGCTGAATTTCTATGACACTATTTAACAAAGCTTTCTCTTGTCCATTAAAAAGCTCAAACTCCTGTTTTTAGGTGAGCACAGGGGCTTGACTGCAAATTACATGTCAAAGCATTCACAAGGCAGACCATGCTTGACCCTGAGGGGAGGGCTCCTACTGCAGCTAAGACAGAGGAGCCCAGCTTGTAAAAGGATGAAGTTTGGGGTCTGAAGAGAAGCTGGGAATGTACTTGTTCCTACAACTTGATGGTGTGTGTGCTTTTTTAAAAAAAATTTTTGAAAAAGTAATTTTTTATTTGGTAGTTTAACAATACACATACTGTAAATTGTCATATTCCCTCAGACTACCATCTTCTCTCTGCTCTCCCCACCACCCCCATTCCACTGAAGTCCCTCCTTGGTTGGGGGATCAGTAATCACTGTGGGGTCATGAATACACTTCTGCATCACTCTTGTCACTGCTCTTCAAACTGACCCGTTTCTCAGGATTTCAAGCCCTCCCAGTTCACTTTGTCACTTCTGAGGCTCAGAGGTGAATCGGTTTCAGACTCCAAGATACAGTGGAGCACTAATTTATTTTCTCCCAAAATTCCATTTAATTTTTTTAAAACTTATGAATTATTTATTTCTGGAATTTCTCATTTGGTAGTGATATTTCATACCATATTTGACCAAAGGTAACTGAAATCATGGGAAATAAAATTGGGATCAAGGGAAACTACTGTAATGAAACTTTCCTTAGGAATTTTAATATCTGACAATATTTATAATTTAAACCTTTTAACATATTTATACCAAAGATAACAAGAAACTTAAACATTTCTACCATTCTTGTATAATTCCTCAATGCTCAGACTCTACTGTATGGAACCATATTGTTGTTTTTTTTTATTCCTTTAGATTAAGCCTTTATGCTGATATTTGTAAATTATCATTCCAAACCCCTCTGATTCCTGTCATTGGTTTGGTACTAATGCCCTGGGGCTTCCTACCACATAGGAGGAAGATGTCCCATTTGAGATACAGGGCTTTTGAGCCAAGTGACAGAAGTCCCAGCCCCTAGACATGTGTGGATCTACCTGGAACATCCTTGTCATGGACCCTCCATGGAGTCCTTGCCATTGATGGGCTCCTGGCCTCTGGCATCTTTTAATTGCTATTCAGAGGAAACAAAGCTGCTTTCTCTTCCACATAAAACATGTCATCTTTATCAAGTTCATAGCGATTTTTCTCCTGGAGTTCCAGGTCCCTAGAATCTGTTCATCAATAACCCTGGAGCTGAAGAGGAATCGGGTAAAAGAAGCAGCAGAGACAAAGCTGTGTGCAGTGCAATGGAGAAACATCCCCGTGGGCCAACATGGAAGACCTGAGCTAGACCCTGAGGAAGTTGGGCTTGTTCTTGGGTCTGGAAATAGCATTTCCCAGTCAAGACTTCAGTTATTTTCATCCTCTGGTGAACGAGCTCCTCACAGTAAATGCTCTCCCAACCAGACTCATCTTCAGAGCTGCAATATGGAAGACACAGTCTCCAAGGCTAGAGGTATGACAGTCCCCAGTGCCCTCATCCTCAGAGCTCCGACATGGAAGATACAATCTCCATGGCTAGAGGTACGACAGTCCCCAGTGCCCTCATACTGAATGGTTTCTAGTTCTTCCAGCAGCAGGCAGGGCATGGCTAACAACTCACTTCCTAATAGTGATTAAGTATTTTTAAGTAACCAGGATTCTACAAAGAGATCACAGGAGTGTGTGTGTGTGTGTGTGTGTGTGTGTGTGTGTGTGTGTGTGTTTACAGTCTTACTCTGTAACCCAGGCTGGCCTTGAACTCAGAATCTTCCTGCCTCTGCCTCCTAAGTACCAGGATTACAGGTATGTGCCAGCACACTATGCTTCACAACTTTTAAAATAAATATGTTTGGAAAAAAATATGTTTGGGAAGAACTGTCCTGTGAACCCTTGATTATAGCTTAAACTCTCCCAAATAAATGTGAAATTCCTTCTGTATCTCCCAAGATTTGATCTATTCTTTAAGGAAATTATTAACCAAACATAATAAAGGCACAGAACAAAAATGAGATCATTTTCAAGTTGATTTTTCCTGTAACTTGAAGAAAGGAAATTTGAATTAAGTTTGTTTGTTACTTATTAACAGCCCTCTTCTAAATTATCTGAATATTTTCAGCAATCTTGAAATTATTTTTTACTTTATAAATTTTAATTTGTAAATTTTGACCATAACTCAACAAGGAAAAAAACGATCTGTAAGCTTGACATATGGAATACCAATTCTTCTCCCTATTATATTTCTGAGAAAAGCTCACTTAAAAATCATACATCCCCACTAAAAATATACATATAAAACAATCTGTGTCAGTGTGCTGACAGTCTGTCATCCTAAAGAAACTCTTCAGCTGTCACTGAGTCTATGTGGAAAAGAAACTGACTAAATATGCTAAATGTGGGCAGAGAATACTTTCACACTTAGGAATTGTGGCTTCTAGTTTACTAAAACATTCATAGTTAAAGGCTAAGGAACGCTATACAAACATGAGCATTTTAACTATTCTCTTCTTACAAGTCAAAAATAGCAGAGGTCAAGAAACCCTGGTGGCCCAATATACAAAAGAAAATCCCTGACCAACACCCTTGAACCCTCTAACCTTGCAAGATGAGAGAACAGAATGGGAGAAAATTCCTTGCTACTATTCACATAGTCATACAGTCTGTGCCTACCTTCTCAAGCTGTCTTGCAAGAGACTTTGTTTTCTTCAAAAGCTCTCCTGGTTTAAGAGGTATTGAACCAATATTGTGATTATAACCCTGTTGCTTGAATCAAAACTCAGCCCAGGGATGGATGGAGTATGCTTAGTAGGTCTAAACACCAAAGTTGGTAATGAGTCTGACATTGTGTGTGAGTTGAGAACACTCCATAAGTCTCATTAAAAAGGATAATAAATCATGTAGTAGGTGTGGAGGGGGTGAGGGAGAGGGAAAGAGGGGAAGAGAGCTGTAAATGCAGCTTCATGGGTCATTCTGGTTGGAGTTGAAAGACCTGAATGCCGTCAGAACTGTAAGGTTTGTCTTATGAGGGTGAGAAAGAGCTTTGTCAGGACTAAAAGCAGTTTATGTGAGAAGCTTGTTGCATTCTGCCTGTCTGTGTCCTGAGAACTTGTGCAGGGTTGCTTTTCATAGAAATGGACTGGTGTGAGCAGATGGATATGGCACAGAAAAAAAATGAAATTTCTGGAACAAAATCACTGCAATTGCTTAAGAGATTATAACCATTGAGATTGGGCCAGTTGATCTGCATTGGGACAGCAGAAAGAATGCACTCTTTGAAGTATGGGGCCTGAATGTTGAAGGAGGTTTCCTGCTCTTCAAATTTGGCTTTACTCCCCCCTAGATTAACAAATTGGTAGCCCACCTGGTACTATGGAGTATAACAAATACAAGAAAGAGGATCACAGGATTTGCAACGTGGTTTTGCTTTTTGGAAATGGCCATGGGCAGGGTGAAGCAGGCTTGTTGGATTATCTGCATAGAGGCCTGGTGGTGCCATAAGGATGAACTGTGGGTTGCAGTGGAGATCCAGTGGAAATGTTAGGACTATGGGATGGCTGCCAAGGAGGGCTGCTGGGGCCATATGGAGTTCTCTGGGACTGTGAGTAGTCTGGTTGGAGGGTGGAAACGGAACTCCAGAGACTCATTGCTGGTTAGAATTATTGGACTTGGAGACTTGTCATTGGTTAGAATTGTTGGACTTGGACTTACAGATTTGCTATTTGCCCTGTTGTTTTAAATCCTGTATTGGTTCAATCTGTCTCTGCTATGCTCAATGCCATCTTTTGTGTGTGAGTGTGTGTGAATATTTATTCTGTGCCAGCAGGGTGATGTTAATTTTTTTTTAATATTATGTCTCAGTTAAAAGACCTTGAATTATGGGGATGTTTGAAAATAATTGAGATTGATAAAAACAATGAGGACTTTTGGAAGTAGGCTGGGTATATTGCATTTTACATCATGCATGGTTGTCAGTTTGTGGGGGCCAAGGCAGAATGTGGTAGTTTGATTCAGGTGTTCCCCATAAACTTATGTGTTCTGAATGCTTGATCCTCAGCTGATAGCAATTATGGAAGGAGGACCTTATTGGAGGTGTGTTGTCATTTTCTCTGCCATAATGGAGCTTCCCCTCAAGTCTATAAGCCAAAATAAACTCTTTTCTCTCATCAGCTTACTTTTGGTCAGGTTCTTTCTGCCAGAAACAAGAAAACTAACTGAAACATATACATTTGTATATATGCCATAGTCAAGGTACAAAATAGTTCCATCTACCTCTCAGATTTCCTCCCACCCCTTGGGAGTGTGCCTCCTACAACCTTCACCCCAGAGAACCACTGGCCTGCATTTCATCTCCATTCTTGTCTTTTTCAGAATGTTAAACAAATGGGACCATGTACTTATACAGAAATCAGACAAAAGAAAAGGACTGGTGTGAGCAGATGGATATGGATCTATTAATCCTGAGTGTTTTCACAATGCACTTACACACCTAAGTATTTTGTCATGTATACGAGTAGATTGCTCCTTTTATTGCTGACATTGTACTGTGCAATATTTGACAAGTTCTCAATGGGCAACTAGAGATCTAGAACTATGGCCACTAAAAAACTTCACACAAGGTATAGGTGTTTGTGTGCATGGGGCTTCTACTTTTCTTAGATGGTTTACCTAGACAAGGGACCAACAGCTTCACAGCAGAGTAAGTGTAAGCTCAGCTCTATGTGAAGCCGCCTGCCGAGGTAGCCTCGGTGCTATGATCCCATCACTCTTTTTCTTGATCAAAGACAAAGGGCCTCTTTCAACTCCAAACTCTTCCAGAGTCCCCTCCCTCCCTCCTTATGGGATCCCTGTCTCCGAAACAAGCCAGCCATATACCCAACAAACCTAGAGGTCTGAAAGACAGGGCCTGTATATGGAGAAGGAACTCTCAAAATCTAATCACATGACTCTCTAGAAACTTGGGGCCACAGGAAAGTTGGACACAGGTTTTCTTTCTTTTTGTCGTTGAGTGGGCATGTGTGTACTGCAGGACAGCCTTGGGTTTGTTACTCAGGAATGCCATCTACTTTTTTTTTCTTGAGACAGGGTCTCTCATTGGCCTGGAGCTCACAATTAGTCTAGACTATTGGCCAGTTAGCCAGAGGGGGGATCCTCCTGTCTCTGCCTCTCCATGTTTGGATTATAAGTGCACCCCACCATGCCTGGATATTTTATATGGGCTCTGGGGATCAAACTCGGGTTCTCAATGCTTACAAGGCAAACACTTTACTAACTGAGCTATCTCCCAAACCCCAGGACCCAGGTTTTTCAAAATGTCAGTTTAAGAGACTTAGTGAGGGGACTATTTTCAAAGGTTAAAAGAATTCAAAGGTGTTGCCCCTGAATGGGAAAATAATTCTGGAAAAACATCAGAAACCCCCTGCCTGTCAATATAGCCCTGCTCTGGATTTTCTGAAAGTGCAGGCGCTCCAGCGGGAATCTGAGTGCCACGCCCCAACACCAGCCTCAGGTTACTGGGAGGGAGAGAAAATGGAGAGGTGGGAAGGTTTCAATCAGCAGGGAATGCCTGTGATGGGCTTTGTGGCACCCTGGCTTCTTCCTTGTGCTCTCTTTGATATCTCTACCATGAGGTAAATGGTTTGCAACACCACACAGGAGCCCCCTACACACCTATGCACGAAAAGCAGGGTATGCCTATTCATCAGTGGAAACTCTAAAGCCAATGAGGTTAAAAATAAGCCTTTGCTCTTCTGAAGTTGATTCTATCTCCGGCATTTGTTACAGCACAAAAAACTGACTTCTACATCAGGAAAGGGAGTCAGGAAACAGATCCTTTTAGGTTCCATCACTTCCAGATGAACCAGATATCAGGGTGGCAGAAGTGGGTGGTGCTGAGGCACTTAGCAGTGTGTCTGCTGCCTGGAGGGTAAGCTTCAAACATGCTCAGAACTAACTTTCTTTACAGAGAATCTTGTACCAGGTACTCCTCTATATGGCTACCTCCAGGACTGAGGACCAGCAGATAAAGAAGCTCAAAATGAGGGATTTCAAATGATTCTTTCAAATCCCAATTGACACAGCTATTTGTTGCAGTTAATTGTGGATTCTTCACACATTACCCCCAAATACAGTGGCTCAAACAATGACCCTGTGAGGGTGCCTCACACATGTGGCCTTGGCAGGGACCCCACTGATGCTCTACTCAGCTGAAGCTGAAAGGCTGGAGCCAGCAGCCTCAGAAGTTTGCTCACTTTCAAGGCTAGTAGCCAGGATCTGAGAAGGTTGTTATCCAGAAAAACTACTACTCTCTCTAGTCTCCTTGGGAACCTTCATTCCTTGCTTGGCTCTGTTGTGATTACACTCAGACATGGAAGTCCTACTCTGGCACTGGATGTAATAGGACATAGGCTGTCAGGGAAAAGTTGAAGCTGGAGAAGACCCAGATGGTCCCTAGTAAGAGTCTGGGCACACATGCCACAGACTTCACTGGATGCTCTGTAGTGCTGGTGTGTAATGACCACTGGGGCACACAGACCTCCAGAGCAGGCCTGTGCCAAGCAACCTTCCACTTGAGGAAGGAGGGCACAGTGAGGAACACTCCTCCCCACTGGTACCACTCATGTAGCTTCAACATTCCTAGCAAGAGTTATTGAACCCAATGCATTAGCTACACCAGATATTGATACAATGAATAGGCCAAAAGCAGCAGAAATACCAGTGGCCTTCACCATGGCCTGACAGATAGCAAAGGGCTTGTTCCACTGCCTCATTCATAGTTGATGTAAAATATTTCTTATATTACCAACTAATTTTTTCCAGTAAAGATTCAAAAAAGAAGAATGCTGTATCACTCCTAAAAAGGTTAAAGATGCATGTTGTATTTTCCTATGTGTACATACACTATACACATACGCACATACCAATATTCTCTCATTCACTCATGAGTTTATAGGCACATACATAAAGACAAAATATAGTTGACTCATGATATTAAAAAGTAATGTACATCAGGATTTTACCTAACTTGAAAGATAAAAATTTGTACCTCTGTGTTATTTTTATATTGTGTAGAAAGGGCCAATAGCTTTTTCTACACAATGTCTGGGATGACCACTGTCATGGTTTGATCCAGGTGTCCCCCACAAACAAATGAATGTGTTCTGATAGATCGATACTCAGCTGATGGCAATTCGGGAATTAGAACCTCAGTAGAGCTGTGTTGTTGGGGGCGGGCTTATGAGGGTTATAAGCCAGCTCCCCTTTGCCAGTATTTGGCACACCTTCCTGCCGCTATTTGCAGTGCTGTGGCAGAGGTGATGTCCAGCCCTCTGCTCATGCCATCGTCTTCCCTGCCAGGATGGAGTCTCCCCTTGAGTCCGTAAGCCAAATAAACCCATTCCTCCACAAGCCACTTTTGTTTGGGTTCTTCCTGCGCAGCAACTAGAAAGCTGACTGCAACAACCACACTAGAAAGCTTACGTAGCACATACTCAAAACATACTCTGAAGTCTTTGGATGAACAACACAGATAAGCAGACGTTCTCCAGAGCAATTGAATCCCAGGTCTAGCAGGTCACTTGGAGGAACCACGATGGCTTACGTGGGCAATAGGGCAGTTTCAAACATTAACTCAAAGCTAAAGTCAGGGAGCTGCCTGAAGATGAGCCCCATCCAAAGTCTGCAGTTTCTCACCAGCCCCATATAACACAGCAGCAAAGACTGGTTACAAGGCTGCCGAAGAGGCCAGTGTGCTAGCAGTGAGAGAAAGGAACAGAGAGAAGCTGGCCCAGTACCTACCACTTCTAGATGCTGCCTTCCTCAAGGCCCCGAAGGAAATCTACACAATCAAAGATGCAGTTCTGGCTCCAGAGGGACTTCATGATCTGGTTGGAGGGATTGCCAAACCCTCTGGATGCTTCAGACAAGTGCTAGGTTTCCCCTCGTGAGTGAAGGAGGTCAGAGAGGCAAAGGTCACAGGCAGGAGGGCCAGGGTGGACTCATTGAGACCGAGGCACTTGACCTGGTCCTTGAGGAAAGCAGTGCTGACTGAGAGGGCTTCATGGGGCACAATGGATGGGCTTTGCTGCTGAGGCCAAACATATCAGAGCCTGCAAGTGTGGTAGACAAGCAACCCCTGCCAGGAAGGGGTAGACAAGCATTGTTTTGTTGTTTGTTTGGGATGCCCAAAGCTAATGTTTTTATATTTGAATTATAAATACCCAGTGCACTTTATATATATTTATATAAATTTATAAATTTTATATACACATTTACATAGGTTTCATGTGTTTTAATTTTTTAAACAATATTTATGTGTATATTGCTGCTGCAAAGGAACACCACTTTTTGCATCTGGCTTATGTGAATAGCTTGGGAATTGAACCCATGCTGGTAGCCTTTGCAGACAAATGCCTTTAACCACTATGTTCCCAGCCCCTGCCTGAGGTTTCTGATGAGCAGCTTTCATAGTCCGAGAGTGCCGGCTGCTTGGCTTCATTTTTCTTTGCTCGTTTCTAAAATGGAGTTTAGTAGTTTTTTGGATGCATACAAAATTCTAAACAACGTTCTAAAAAGTTACTAGGTTTAGATTCTAGTATATCCATTAGCATAAAAAAGTGACTTTTTGTTTCATTTTTATAAACTGAGTGTAGCTAGCTTCTTTTGGGGGTAGATTTATCTTGTAAGATCCTTATCCTTTTTCTTCACACACACAAAAAAACAGGGCAAAACATTTAAAAAGCACCTAGGTTTTACAAAAATTTTAATGTGCTTAGCCAGATGAATGGGTATATGAGTCTAGGAAAATTTTTTTCAATCATCTTATTAATAAACATGAGTGACCAAGGTATTCATACCGATGTTTATTCTGGTCGTGGAGTGCTCCACGAAGATGGAGTGTTCCCGTGGTGGAGTGCTCCAAGCAGGTGGAGTGCTCCAAGCAGGTAGGGGGTCAGAGCACCCTGAGGGGCAGTGGTGATAGATCTCCTGACCCCATAAGTCTATATAGAATGGTCTGGATTTAGGATGACTTGACTCACAAGTTTTCAAATTTACAATAGTGAAAAAGCCACAGCAATTTGGTAGAAATTTCACTTGGATGTTGACTGGCCTGAGATAAATGGCCTGGAGGCTGGACAGCAGTGGAGACATGGCCCCTGACAGGCCCAGGATCATTTGGGGAAACACTCACACTGTGTAGTGTGCTGAGCTGCTGAGCTGCGATGCTGGCAGAGTGAGTGGATTCCATGACTTTTGAAGCTGTTTTCAACCGGCCATGGCTTTAGCAGAGCAGAGCCCCAGCGTTGGTCAAGATCAATGATCTCGATAGAAAATGCTGAAGATCCACCGGGGAAGCAGGGACATTATCTACTGGTGGGGGCGGCAGAGAGAGAAGTGTTTCAGCCCATCAGTTCTCCTTGGCTGGTCTTGTCGCTATCATGGGAAGCAGACATTCTGATCTAGTACTTCCTGGAACGTGGATCTGACCAACGCGCCATGGTTTGATTTTGAAAGAAACCAGCAAAACTTGTGTTCTGAGAACAGAAGAATCACATTCACATGGTCTTGTTCCAGACTGCGCAGGGCTGGAGTTGTGAAGGAACAGTCTGTCAGTTTCCAGCATTCATTTCCCTGCTCCTGTTGGAACTCAGGCAAAGTGTGGAAGTGTCAGTGATCTAGGCTCATTCATGAAATCTGCACGTATCACCCCAGGTTGATGGAGAAGATAGGAAAGGAGATTTGGGGTGAAGAGGAGGCCAGTGGGAATTCAAGTATTTGTTTGCTTTAGTCATTAGCAGTTCAGACAGGAAATAAGCCAACTTAATCTAACAGTTGTAGTCCTGGGGATTTTGCTTGTGGCCGTGCCACAGTTCAGCAGTGTCTAGTAAGAGCTGTGCAAAGGTGTAGTGAGAGGAGAACCACTCCCTTCTCCAGGTTTCTGGCTGAGATCAGAGGCTATCACACCATTTGTGGAGCAGATCTTGAGGGAGGAGTGTGCCTGGACTAGTGGCACAGCCCTGGACAATGTACAGTCCACCAAATATTAAATACCTCAGGTCATGGTCATGGCTGCTCTGAGGGACCATGACATGACTGACACCATGTCAAAGGTTTTTCTTTGTGATTTCACTTCACCCTCACAAGTGCTTTGATGTGTGAACTCCAATTCCCCTCGTTCACTGGGGATGAAGTTGTGGAGGAGCGGGTCCAAGTTTGCAAGGCTGCAGCTGGGATCTCAGTCCCCAAGCTTCTAACTACAGAGCATCAGTGAGACCATGTTAAAGTGGTCCATGGAGAAGCCAAGCCCGTGGCTCCTAAAATTTCTTCCCCACAGGAAGGGGATCAGGAGTAGGTACCACCCCTGCTCTACCATCACTGTCCAATTTTTACTCAAGCCTTTCCTTAGATTGCAATATTCCCTGGAGTCTAGCAACACTAGGGGGACTATGCTTCTAGAAGTCTCTAGCCACATCAAACTGATACCAGGGAGGCATCATGCCTGAGCCACTGTAGTACGGAACCAGAGTTTCCCTCTTGGAACATAGGTGAAGCAGAAGGGATGCGGAGAGAAGACATAGATGCCCTTTCATCCTGCTTTCCCAGGTGGCCTGGCTGTTTGCGAACGTTCCAGTGCGACCACAAGAACACTTAAATCCAAAACTATGTTCTTTGCTGCCTGAAATGAAAATGAGTAGTCATTTGGTTTGATATGCAACTGGGTGGTTTCCAGAGATTCGGGGTGCAGGGCTGGAGTTTGACTCGAAAGAATTTGGTTTAAAGAGCAAATCCTTGGGGAAGGCTAAAAGGGAAAATACATTAGTCATTCACACACTGTGGACTGCTCTCTGGGGGACTCTGGACTTGCTCACGACTGAATGAATGACTGTACTGTCTAAAAATGTGCAGTGCCATGAGAGATGTGATCTTTCACCAAGGAAGATATATGGATGGCAAATGAAGACCCAAAACGATATTCCATAGGAATTCATCAAGTAAAATGAAATTCTGTTTACACTAAAACCAGAAACTGCATACTTATGCAGGAGGTACTCTATTTGGGAAAAGCAGGAAATGACCCACATGACTTTCTATAGACGGATGGATAAGTGAGCTGTGTGGTTCATCCGTGCAACTGAACACTAGTTAACAGCTGAAGGTAACAAGGCTAAGCTACTGAAACTCACACTGCGAGGGTGACTCTCAGGTGCATTCTGCCAGCCCAGCTGCCAGAGTCTCTGCCACTCACAGTGCTCTCACAAAGGCAGAACACACACTAGTTGCACCAGGGGCAGGGGCCAGAACCAGGCACTGACACCACTAGGCTGTGGGGACTTTCTGAAGCCATGGGCTGTTCTTTCTGAGTATGGAGGCCCCTCTGGTGAGGCTCGGAGAACCATACTCTAAGAAGGGTTAATTTTATGCACATTCATTCTACCTTCAAGAGAAAAAGTGACATATTAATAAACACCTTTAAAAGAATGAAGGAGACCTCTGTGGTGAGGCTAATGAGGAGGTAAAAGCTTCTTGTTAATAGCTAATGTTATGAAAGAAAAAAAAAAAGCTTCCACACTGGCCAGGGACTGACAGAAAGATTAGTAGAGCAACACGCAGCTTGTTCGAGAGTGGTAATAAACTTCATCGTCTAATCCCTGGATTAAAGAGGCCAATATCTTAATCAATATTTTACAGGCAGAATCCAGAGGTACAAGTAGTATTTAATAGAATGAACCTATGTAGCCTCCCCTTGGCTCAAAAACCTGGGCAAGAAAGTCTTCATGACTCTGCCTGAGGTTTCTTTAAATAGTTTCTTTAAATATCTATTTATTAAATATATATTTATTAAATATATATTTATTAAATATATATTTATTAAATATATTTATATATATTTATTTATAAATAAATATATATTTATTATATATATATTTAAATATATATTTATTAAATATATATTAAATAAATATATTTAATATCTGCCAAGACCTTGAACTCGAGGAGCGGAGGGCGATGGACCAGCCCAGGACATCTTTCAGAAAACCAATCTAGCTGCTCAAGTCAATGCAGTAGGGATTATTTACCAAGTACAGACTACTGGAGAGAGACCAACAGCCCCGTGTGGGGCATATGAAGAGAAGCCCTCTGAACTAAAGAGAAAGAAATGGCGTTAACAGGAACAATTAACATTTGATTCACATATTTAAGGCTGCTTTAAAACTATAGGCTGAAATCCACAACTCCTTCCCATGTCAGGACAACCCTCTAGAGAGAAGAATCAGAGGGGACCGTGTCCTTCTTGGGATCCTTGGCAAGCAAGAAATCATTTCCACAAGGGGACCATGTGCCAGGCGCGTTTGTGGCCTCTCCCTAGAACCTTCTTCTCCTGCTACCAAATGTGCTCTTCCTGCCGTCATCTCCTAGGCTTCTTTAGCACCTGTAACACCATCTCCACTCTTGATCTTGGACTTCCTACCATTCCTAATCAAATGTCAATGAAATCCACCCCCCTCCCCAATGGTGATTCTTGGGGACATTGGTAAAAATGGATAGACTGGCATGGTCAATGAATTTGTGCTCAGACACTGTCACAGAATTTTTTAAAATTTGATCCTGCATTTAGTGTTGAAAGCTTGAGGTAGGTAGATTGCTCACAGCAGAAGAAAGAGCAGGAATGATTCAGGAGAACAGCTCAAAGAAAGTAAAATAATATGGCAAGAAAAAGCAATCAGAAAAAAACTAACTGATGACTAAGTGTAGCACTTTAATCCCAGCACTCGGTGGGGGGGGGGGCAGAGGTTGGAGGCTCACCATGAGTTTGAGGCCATCCTGAGACTACATAGTAAGTTCCAGGTCAGCTTGGGCTAGAGTGAAAACCTATTCTGAAAAATCAACAACAACAACAAAACTAATTGGTAAGATCAACTGTATTAGAATAAAAATCTATTTAAGAGTTTTGATTTAAAAAAACTGAAAGTAGTAATATGTTTAAAGAATGCAATCAAAATCATTCCTTGTTTTCTCAAAAGATAAGGTTAGAGAAATCTAAAATAAACTTCTAGTGCTTATAGGGTATAATTCTTTATATAAAAATTGTCCCATGGAGGATTTGAGTTAGATCAGGAAGGCATTTCTTTAAAGGAAAGGCAAATAAGGTCCCTAAGCAACCTTTTCTTATAGTTTAACTAACACACACACACACACACACACACACACACACACACACACACACAAAGAAAAAAATAGAAAAGAAAAAAGCCCAAATCCCCCCAAATATTCAAATATGGCTGCCTTTGCTATGTAGTATTGAGCCTGTCCAGTTGTATAGGAAGCAAAACCCTAAGTAAATGGTATTTATCTTTAGAGAAATTATAGACAAGTTGGAAACAAAAAGTAATGTTAACCTCCGCAAGCAGCACTAAGCTATGGAAATGCAATCAGAAGGGAAGCAAGTTAGAGCGTTTGAGGGTTTAACACACAAGGCAGAGCGAGCAGAACCTCTGATTCTTCCCAGTACCACCTGGGGAGGGGAGCGGGTACCTGGACAGCCCACTGACAAAGTACAATTCCTGGAAAAGGTCAACATTACAGGTTCTATGGCCCCACAGGTCCTTCACCTCAGCTTGCCTTTTGGAATTCCACTCTTATTTTTTTTTTTTTAATTCCAAGGAGATTTAAACATTTTATAGAGTTTCAGAGACTCAATTTTTAGACCATCAATGCCTTTTATGCTTTTTAAAATATGCTTTTTAAAAAAATGCCAAATCTTTATAATGATCCTCTTAGATAAGGCAGCTGTGAAAACATCATTTAAAAACAAAAGCACACACTGTCACATGCAAAAGGCAGTAAGAGTCTATTTTTATAAAGTTCAAAGCGACTGTGAATCTTGCAGGGGAATCCCTTGAGACTTCAGTGTTTCTCTGGCCCCTGCCTCCCTGCCCCCTCTCCCCTCTCCACCTTGTGCTAATAAACTCTCAGCTCAACCCACTAGCAGCAGCCAATTGGCTGTTGAGCACATTCTTTGCACACAGCTAACTTGTTCTGCAGCCATCTTCCCACTGAAACACAAAACCCACCCGAGTTCCTTAGCCAGTGCTCTGCTAGCTGACATTCATCACAGAGCTGGAATCTGCGGGAATGGGAAAGGCAGGTGCCGGCCTTTCTTAGGCACTGACTGCCCCTCTCTTCCTGCCCTTTCACCCCTCATTCCTCTCCCTCCCCTGCCTCATTCCACTGTGGACTCAAGCTACCTGTAAAGTCCCACTTCCAGGAGTCCTCGCTGCCACCGTGGTGTCTCAATGTGGGACTTCTTATCTGCATTCCCCGTTCTATTCCAACAGCAGGGACCTTGTTCAAGTGGGCTCTGGGACCCAGAGTATCTAACTTGGAGGATGAGGCAAGAAAACCAGGGTTCAGAATGCTTCTATTTCAAGTTAGCTTCCCAATTGCTCATTGAGAAGTCTCCCACTGACACTTTGAAATTTGTAATGACTGCCCAGCAATTATCAGCACAAAACAGGAACCACACAGGAATTTAGGGACTCTATGCCAGGTTGGCACCAGGCCTGTACATACAGAGTTCTCCTGGGCACATAGCCACTGGGGAAGTAGGCCTACCCCACTAGATGAGAACGTGGTGGAGCCTGTGGTGTTCTTCTAATCTGAACATTCTGCCTGTTACAGAGTCTGGTAGAAATAGACAGTCGGCAGGCATGCTTGATGGGGCTTCAGTTCTTACAGAAAGGCCTACAGGGTGACGGGATTCTGTGTGCCTCTGACCTCTTACCACGTTCACACTAAGCTCACAGATACCCATGCAGCTCTCAAGCCATATCAGGAGGCAAAAAGCCACCCCTGCCAAGCGGAGGCATTCTGCAAGGGGAAGGCTAAGTTACTGGGGTTTTTATCTTTTACCACAAGGACATTTCTTGCATGTTAAGAATGAAGCACAGTTTTTTTTTTAAAATATATTTTTATTTATTCATTTTCAAGCAGAGATACAGAGAGAGAGAGTGAGAGACAGAGAGAGAACACCAGGGCCATCACCTTGTGGGTCTGGCTTATGTGGGTTCTGGGGAATTGAACCCAGGGCCTTAGGCACTGGAGGCAAGTGCCTTATCCACTGAGCCATCTCTCCAGCCCTGAAGCACAGTTTTTGAGGAATCTTTAAGTCATACATTACATCCCAAAGGAGAAACACTGGATAGATTTATTTATTTGGTTTTATATATATATATTTTGTGGTATGGGAGGGTTGCTGAACCTAGAGCCTAGGTTATTCTAGGCAACTGTTCCACCACTGACCTACATTCCCATGCCCTTATTATTATTTACTTTTTCTTTTTAGAAAGGGTCTCACTATGTTTCCCAAGCTGCCCTTGGACTCAGTCTAAAACTAAGCAGGCTTTGAACTTGTGATCCTCCTGCCTCAGCCCCCTGAGTAGCTGTTTTGAAAACTTCACTACTAGGCCTGGCTTGGATGGATTTCTGATCATGGTTTAAGGGATCTATTCTCTATGGGTTCTAACATTTAAGACAAAATCTACCCACCTCTTCTCCCAATGACTCTGTAAAAGAGTGGAACAGCTAGAAGTAGATGTATGTACGTATTTCTTAGTTTAAAAATTCCAAGTACTCACATCCCGAGAATATTTGGAATTAGAAGTGATAATCTGTACATAGACATTACTCACTTCACTGTTTAACAGGCACAGACCAGACACTGAAATGCTGCACAATCTTTCTCGTGTCCCAGGACACTAGACAGAAGAGATTTTATGCATGTTTTCTTGTTTTAGTCTTGTCAGATCTTGACAAATTTTCACTAGCCATTAGTTAAATTCTATTGGTTAAAGTGTCATTTTGTCCCCAAACAACTATGTTCTTAGACTCTCTCTCTCATTCCATAATATTTCAGGCTTTGATGTGAAATCTACATCCCATTTCCTGGCCTTTATCCCTTCCTAGTTTAATGACACTAATCAACACTATACTTTCTTATAAATGTTGCCAAAAATAAATAAATATTCCCAATTATAAATAATCCCATGGCAAAAATATATCCTCGTGCCCATTAGGAACCGGCAACTTCATCACTATGAGGGTCTTAGTATCATCTCTTATGGTAATGTGGTATATCTTACAGAGTTTACAAGAGTCATATCATTATCTTTTGAAATATAGATTAAACTCAATTATTGCTTCTTTAATCTATCAATAATTTTTAAAAGTCTGTTCCAAAATCCCTTGTCCCAAGGATTCAAGATGTCCAAGATCAAGAGCCATTCCAGAAGGTTCTTCCAACACTGTTACTGGTGCTCAAGTGGTACCAGATCCTGGAAACTGAGTAACTAACAATTCTAAAGAACTGTCAATCTCCTCTTAAGGAGGCACCACAGAGTCACACCAGGACTTTAGACATTTATATACATCTTCAACCAGATTTTGCAGTTAACTCCTATTCTTCTCACCGTCAAAGCAAGTGAAGTTAAAAATTTGTCCTTCCCTCATTTATAAATTATACAGGGAGAAAGTTACTTAAGGGTCATGATTTATGACCGAGCCTTAAAATTACAAAATTGCAGCTTAAGAGATGGCTCAGTGGTTAAAGGCACTTGCTTTGCAAGTTTGCTAACCTGAGTTCAATCTCTAGTATCCATGCAAAGCCTATGTATGTGCACATACACACACAAATAATAAAAATTATATATATGTGAGGGCTGGATAGATGGCTTAGTAGCTAAAGGTGCTTGCTTGCAAAGCCTGATAGCCTGGGTTCAATTCCCTAGTACCCACATAAAGCCAGATGCTAAAGAGAGGCATGTGTCTGGAATCTGTTTGCAGCAGCAGGAGGCCCAGATATGCCCTTACTCAGTCTCTCTGTTTTCCTCTCTCTCAAGTAACTAAAAACATTTAAAAGAATACATGTGGGGCTTCTGGTTCAAGAAGGATGACTAGCAGACATGCCACGTTCCTCAGGGAACAAAGGTCAGGATTTTCATCAGGGATCCAGGTCGTGGACACAAGTTGCGGCCTTGAGCTGAGCTCCAGACACCTCCCGGCACAAGATCCTCACGACTGGAAGCCAACATCGAGGACCAGCACTCGCAGGAGGCAGTTACTCCCAGTATCACCAGCAAAGTCCAGCCAGAGTTCTGAGGGCACACACACTCACAGACTAAACAAGTGAGTGCCCAACTCTACACGTGGAGCCCAGTGTACTCCCAGACCACAGTAGCAAAGTGTAGACAGATCAAAGGCATCCCACCAATCACCCCAAGTGGAATCAAAATGGGCAGAACTCAACACAAGAATATCTCACCAGCTGAGGAAACCACACCAAATGACAACAATGATACCACTAAAGAAAGAGAGAGCAGAGGCAGGTCCAGGAAGACACGACATTAAGCCCCATTCATACTGGCACAGATCCTAAGGAGGACTTCATGCTGATCATGGAAGGATTACAAAGTCAGCTCACAAGCTTTGCCACCAGGTTTAACATAATAGAGGAGAACCAAATGGACTTCAGAAGAGAAATAACAGAAATAAAGGCAAGCCTGCAAACTGAAGGTATCAAAAACCAGCTTTCTGAATTAACCAAAGACATATGCAAATATAAGAATGACTTCCAGGAAGAAGTAATTAAATCAAACATTGAAATAAAAACACATCTCAACAGGATGATAGAGGCAACCCAAAAAGAAGTTTCAGAAAACAAAAACCATATTGAAATAATAAAAATGTCCCTAGAATTTCTCACCAACAGGATTAATCACTGGGAAAACAGAACCTCAGATATGGAAGACAAAACAGAGGAGAATTCAAGAGAAATCAGAAACTTGACAAAATTCAAAAGAGCAAGTGAACAAAACTCAAGGGAAATGTGGGATACCAAAAAAAGACCCAATCTAAGGATCATGGGGATCCCAGAAGGAGAAGAAAACCAGGCCAGGGGCATAGAAAATATTTTCAACAGAATTATTCAAGAAAACTTTCCATACCTGGCAAGAGACAATCCTGTACACCTAAAAGAGATATGCAGGACCTGAAACAAATTGGATCAAAGGAGAAACTCTCCAAGACATATCTTAGTTACAATGCCAAATATTGAGGGTAAAGAGAGTACTTAGAGCAGCGAGAGAAAAGAAACTCATCACCTACAAAGGCAATCCCATCAGACTCACCTCAGACTTCTCCATAGAATCTTTAAAAGCCAGAAGAGCCTGGAATAAAGCAATTGTAGGCCTAAAGAAGTACGTATGCCAACCTAGACTACTGTACCCAGCAAAGTTATCCATCATGATAGATGGAGAAATGAAAGTATTCCATGAAAATAACCAGCTCTACAATTATTTGAACACAAAGCCAAACCTTCAGAAGATACTAAACGAGATATCCCATGTAGATGAGACAAACGTCCAGCCTCAGGAAAGGAACAGAGAATAATTAAGGTAACACCAAAGAGATAACAACAACAGCTCAGATACCAACCTCCATATTCTCTCCAACATGGCAGGGTTTAAAGCAAACCTCACAGTTATAACTTTGAATGTAAATGGACTCAACTCTCCTATAAAAAGACACAGGATAGCAGGTTGGATCAGGAAAACGGACCCTTCCATCTGTTGCCTTCAAGAAACGCACCTTATTGCTAAAGACAGTAACCTACTGAGAGTAAAAGGGAGGAAAACAATTTTCCAGGCATGTGGGAATAATAAAAAAGCAGGTGTGGATACTTTAATATCTGACAAAATAGACTTTAAACCGACAGCAATAAAATAGGACGATGATGGCCACTTCCTACTCGTCAAGGGAACAATACAAGAAGACATCACTATATTAAATATGTATGCACCAAATGCAAGAGCCCATCAATTCATTAAGCATAAATTACTCAAAAGCAAAGCAGATATAGATGCCAACACCATCATAGTAGGAGACTTTAACACTCCACTGTCATCCCTAGACAGATCATCCAAACAAAAGACAAGCAGGGAAATCAAGTTGCTAAACATCACCATAGACAAACTAGGGATAACAGACATTTACAGAACATTCTACCCCAAGGACAGAGATTACTCATTCTTCTCAGCAGCACATGGAACCTTTTCCAAAATTGACCATGTACTGGGACATAAATCATCCCTCAACAAATTCAGAAAGATCAGCGTAATCCCCTGCATCATATCAGACCACAATGCATTAAAGCTAGAAATTAACAATGGGAGAGGATCCAAATATTTCAACAGATATTTGCAACTGAACAACTTGCTCCTGAATAATGAATGGGTCAAGCAAGAAATCAGACTGGAAATCCAGAATTTCCTAGAAGCAAATGATAATGAGGACACAACCTTTAAGAACTTGTGGGACACAATGAAGGCAGACCTAAGGGGGAAATTCATTGCACTAAATGCCTTCATAACAAAGATAGAGAGGTCTCAAATCAACCAGCTATCCTCCCACCTAAGGTCATTAAAACAGATGGAAAAATCCAACCCTAGGAGCTCGAGACGCAAGGAAATAATTAAGATCAGAGCTGAGATTAATGACTTGTAAACAAAGAAAACAATTAAAAATAGACAAATCAAAGAGTTGGTTCTTTGAAAAAGTCAATAAGATTGACAAACCCCTGGCCAATTTAATCAAATGAAAAACAGAGAAGGCCCAAATTATCAAAATAAAAAATGACAAGGGTGAGATCACAACAAATCCTGAAGAGATTGGATCATCAGGTCATACTTCCTCAAAACCTCTACTCCACAAAATTAGAGACCCTGGAAGAAATGGATAAATTCCTGGACACCTACCAACTTCCAAAGCTCAGACCAGAGCAGATAAAGACCCTAAGCAATCCGATAACAATCACAGAGATTGAATCGGTAATCAAGAACCTCCCCAAATGGAAAAGCTCAGGTCCAGATGGTTTCTCAGCCGAATTCTACCAAACCTTCATCATAGAACTGAAACCTCTCTTTTTGAAGCTTGTCAGGGGCATAGAAAAAGAGGGTAGGTTCCCAAACTCCTTCTATGAAGCTAGAATTGCCCTAATACCCAAACCAGGAAAGGATACAACAAGAAAACTACAGACCCACATCCCTGATGAACTTGGATGCAAAAATCCTAAACAAAGTCCTAGCAAACCAAATACAAACGCACATCAAGACTATAATTCACTCTGACCAAGTTGGCTTCATCCCAGGGATGCAGGGATGGTTCAACATACGCAAGTCAATTAATATAATTCACAACATTAATAAACTCAATTTCAAAAACCACATGGTCATCTCAATTGATGCTGAGAAGACCTTTGACAAAATTCAACACCACTTCATGTTCAAAACCCTGGAAAGAATAGGCATAGATGGCCTATATCTCAACATGATAAAGTCAATATACAGATCTCCTAAAGCACAAATCACCCTCAATGGGAAACAACTCAAGGAGTTCCTGCTCAATTCAGGAACAAGATAGGGGTGCCCAGTCACGCCACTGCTCTTTAACATAGTGCTTGAAGTTCTAGCCCAAGCAATAAGACAGGAGAATAGCATAAAAGGGATACAAATTGGAAAAGAAGAAATCAAACTATCCCTCTTTGCAGATGACATGATCCTATATATATCAGACCCAAAGAACAATATCAGTAAACTCCTGAAGGTGATCAATGCCTTCAGCAGAGTGGCAGGATACAAAATTAACACACAGAAATCACTAGCCTTTCTATATACAGAAGACAATAACTCTGAAACAGACATCAGAGAAACTGTCCCATTCTCTATAACCTCAAAGAAAATCAAATACCTGGGAATATCACTAACCAAGATAGTGAAAGACTTATATAAGGAAAATATTGAAACACTCAAGAAGGAAATAGAGGAGGATGTGGTAAGATGGAAAGACATTCCATGCTCATGGATGGGGAGAATCAATATAGTAAAAATGGCAATCCTGCCAAAAGTGATCTACAGATTCAATGCCATGCCAATAAAAATCCTAACCTCCTTCACAGACATAGAAAAAATAATCTCAAAGTTTATTTGGAAGGGCAAACGACCCTGAATAGCTAAAACTATTCTGAGCAAAAAAAACTTACGCAGGAGGAATCTCCATACCTGACTTTAAAACATACTACAAAGCCACAGTAACTAAAACAGCATGGTATTGGCAGAAAAACAGACAGCCCGACCAGTGGTATAGAATCGAAGACCCAGCCTTCAATGCAAGTAACTTCAGCTACTTGGTCTTTGGCAAGGGAGCCAACAAAGTATGCTGGGCTAAAGATAGCATCTTCAACAAATGGTGCTGGACAAATTGGATAAACACGTGTGAAAAAAAATGAAATTAGACCCACTCCTTTCACAATGCACTAAAATCAACTCCAAATGCATCAGAGACCTCAATATTAACCATACAACCCTAAACACCCTGGAAGTGCTAAATAAATATTTTATTATGAGTTACGTGAAACACAAATCTTGGCTCCAGACCTCACAAAGCTAAAAAAAAGTAAAAAGAAACAGTATCCATGGGCCAAAGTGCCAGGAACTTTGTGCATACAATATTATTTATTTTTCCAAGTGTTGGGGAGACATATGAGCAATCTTACATCAGAAGAAACGGAGGCATGGAGGATAAAGTAACTTGCCCAAAGTCCCACGTCTTGCAACTGCCTGAACTCAGTCTTGTTATAGATTTGAAACTCTTGAATTTGACATAGATAAGTTTTCTTATTGCTAAGTTTTCGGTCACTAAACATGACAACCATGGGAACTTTTTAACTGAATGACAATGCTGAAGACATTCAAAGAAGGTGGAGAACAGTTTCTTAAGACACACAGACAGTAGGAAAGACAGAAGCTGTTGGGATCCTTAAGAGCTACAACAAATTTATATCTAAAAGAGGGTCATGAAATAGTTCTGATTACCACAGCCCTAGTTTTCTGTTTCTTCTAGTCCATATGGAACCCCGCAGAGAATGATGGGATGAACAAGGGAACCACAGCCACAGCCATTCAGTCAACACAGGATAAGCCAGTGAGACAGAAACCAACGATATTCAACACAAAGACCCCTAAGTTCTCAACATTAAAGCAGCCTTAATACTCACCCACCACGACTCAGGGAACTGAGCGGAAGAGGGGGCGGAAAGATTGTGAGAGCCGTGGTGGGGGAGACTGTCCAGAGGCATGGCACCCCTCAGTAACAACACATTTGGGCCAGGAGGACCGGGCTGAATACTAGGCTATCCATGGTCCCCTGCCACAAGGACTGATCCAGACGACCCATGGGGGAGGATATCCAGCTGATTGGGGATGGGGAGGGGGGGCATTGGGGAATTGGGGATAACAACTCATTTTTTGCCCACTAAATAATGTAATTCATTATTGATAATAAATATATACATATATAAAGAATACATGTAAGTTCTCTGCTCTCCATCTATCTTACATAGTGACAGAAATGTTTTCCAGAATCACCTTAACCATGTAACTTGCCTATTTCAAAGTAAGAGAGGAAATCTTGGCTTCTTAAAGCAACAGAACTCCTATCAGGTTGTTCAGATCACATTCCTCAGCCACTCATCCACCCTATCCTTGTCACTTCTCTCCATACCCCCAACATAGACACACTGGCACACCTCCCTCTCCTGCAGGCTTCAGGAAGCCCAGGGGGCTCAGACTCCATCTTCCAGACCCTAGCTAGATTTTTACCTTCTGAGAACTTAGCATGTAATTGGTTTAGTAAAGAAAACTCCATATAAAATCCCACACTCTCTCCCCTTACAGTGAGTAAGGAAGGAAGCAAGGAGTTCGTGGTCCTTTCAGCTCTCTTTCCACCAAGGCTGTATAATATTGTTCACACGCACATCCTGTGTTTTAATTTGCCAGGCGGTCTTTAGACTAAACTGAGCTAAAGTAGGTCAAACATGACCTTTTTAAAGTACAGAGCCCTGGAAATTCGCATCACTGTGCAACGATCACCCTATCCATCTCCAGAGGTCTTTGTGACATTTTTGTCATCTGTGAAAGCACACAGAAAACTGCCAGTTTGTTTTCAATAAGAGGGGGGTGTGTCTTGCTGTATGTTAATTATACTTCAGTGGCTCTGATTAAAAACAAAGGAAGGGGCTGCAGGAGGAGATGAAGCTGGGCCATCAGCCCATGGAAGGACGGATGGATGGAGAGAGAGGGGTGGGCTGGTCAGAAGCCTCAGGGACCTGTGAAGAGTGTGAATATAGTAATGTAAGTTGGTAGGTGTCCAGAAATTTATCCATTTCATCCAGGTTTTCTAATTTTGTGGAGTAGAGGTTTTGGAAGTATGACCTGATGATTCTTCCAATCTCATCAGGATGCAGCGAGAGTGCTGGGGCTCATCTAACCCTACCAACCAACCGTAGGCCGATAGCTGAGATTCTGGCAAGAGAGGGGCCACCACAGTCATACAATGGAGGATCCAAATGGAACTCCACAGAGAAAGACGAGATGAACAAGGGGCCCACAGCCACAGCCATTAAATCAGCACAGGATTAGCCAGTGGAACAGAAACCAACGATTTTCGACACAAAGACCCCTAAGCTCACAACCTTAAA
>PVHP010018557.1:0-32728 GCA_004024765.1 Zapus hudsonius
TTTTTTTAAAAATAGATTTTTATCCTGAATGTAACTACCCTTTAAGAGTAGCTCTTCCATGTTTCCAGTTGTTCTCCTCAGGTTAAGAGTGTGTTTAGAATACCTGGGGCATCAGATCTTCTGTGACATCCCCACAAAAGAGCCATGCACTGTAGAAAGGGGTAGTTTTGTAAAGTACCCAATGCATTTTCAAAAGATAATGAGAGATTGCTATTTGCTGGGGCATAGTATAAGAGGCCCCAGGCATAATGGGTGGTCCTGGCTGACAGTAACATTAATGGAAAAGAAGGAAGGTTGTTCCCCAAGAGGAGGATCTGTGTCAGAGCACAACTGATCATCCCTACATTTGAAAGACAAAAGTGAAAAGAGAGGAAACATAGGAAGTCTTTCTTCCCATGATGCCATCTCAACCTCTAGTCTCCACCCATGCCAACAATGCCAGATCCATTGTGTCCCTGTCAGTTCCTCTAAGACTTGAGTCCCTGAGGATTTTAACAAGTGTCAAAATAACTTAATATATTCTTGCTGTTCTTTTGGATAATGACTGCCCCATGTTACCTTCAATGAATCCTGTCCAAGGACAGATGAAAAAAACACATTACTCATTTTTCTGCGGAGGAGCTCCCTTTTGTTTTTCTTAGTTCACTATTTCCTAGCCTTTTCTCATTTCCTACAGTTATAATGTTCCGGTTCTGGGCACTATTTATGCATACAATCCAGCGATGTTTGGAGAAACACATGTGAAATGAACCACAACCTGCATAATATGATTTAATGGAGGGTCAGGGGGATGTACTTATGAGTGCTCTCCGAACTGTAGTAGCAGCTCTTATTCAGTTTTAGACAGTCAAAGCTATGGGGTTTCAGAGCATGAGACAAATCATGAATTTGCATCAGGTCATTTCAGATCACGAGTTGTTTGTTTAGGTTTATTTTGTCCAGAAATCTTTGGAGAAGCTGTGAGTTCCGGTGATCAGGATTCTCCACTCAAGGTGCACAACCTTCCATGTCCTCAGGCTTTGCTTGTGCAAAGATTACCCTTTTGTCAATTAGCTTGATCTCCAAAGTTCCTATACCATTAAACACTAAATTTTAAATATCCTCATGAATACAAATAATCCAGTCACCTGTGCAACACAAGTTAAAAAACTTGATCATCATTAATGGCTTCCTTCCATCTGCTACATTTGCAAGTGAGAAGGTAGGCCAAGAGCAAAACTGGGTGGTTCTGTCTGACAGTGATTAAGTAAAGAGTCAGCATATCTCAGATGATGGAGTGTGACCACACTGAATCACTATGCCTGAATAGACTTGCCTATGACCAAAGTGCACAGTGTTCACATAGACATGGATGAGTGCTGATTACCTTTGAGAAGAGCAGGCACAAACCTCACTTGGCTCTCAGAGTAACTGGGTGTCAAATAAGTGATCAGTGGTTTCTCTTAAAAGACAACACAAAAATGAAGTTTCACTTGAAAAATAAATGATGTTGAATGGGAGCAATTATTATAACAATTATACTAACCTAGAACTCATTGCTGGATATTAATTGAGGTTTATTCATAGGCAACACAGTTCTGTCTGAGCTTTTCTCTGTTTTGATGCAGCTTTTATGAGCCAGGGAGCAGTGAGCTGGGATGGTGTTAGGGAAGGTGTGTATGTCCTACTTAATCTTATATGACACTCATTATTTTATAATGGTTTCATCCACTTTGCTGTAGGCATGTGATACAGCAGCTCTTTCTTCACATGTCATATATGTCCTGCCTTTGTTACACTTGACAGGCTGGATTGTAGCAAGGACTGGGCACAGTGGATGAACACCTGGGGGTGGGGCTTCTCCACTGTATTTCCCCCAGAGTTCATGTCTCAAAATGCCAAAGAATTGGACCATTTTGACAGAGAGCATTTTCTTATCACACATATTTATTCTAGATTAGAGTCATTCAGAGGATTTGGGAAAGAGAAAGGGGAAACAGCCCAACCACCACATCCAACTACCAGTGTGGGGATAACACTTGGGAGAGGTTTTAACAAAATCTATGCTGTTCAGCTAAACATACAGGAAAAGGAAAGATAATGACAAGGAAAGCCACTCACCACAGCCTAATGGCTGTGGTGTGTGGGGCTAGGGAGACCTTACTGGTCCCTAGAAAGTCAGTGGTCCTTCTAAGACGCCATGTAAAAGAGACAGAGTTATCTGTTCAGTGAATATTTCCTGCCCTAGGTGAGCAGGGAGACAGGTGGTTGGTTCATACCTAACCAATCAGTTTTAGTGCCTAGGTTTGAACTCTAGACTCTATGGAGCTTGCCTGAAACTGTCACAGGATGTCACAGCTCCCAGTATTCTAGAAAAGAAACAGTGAAGTTCAACTCTATAAATTCCCAACTGCTTGTGTAAAACTTATTCATGGGCTGAATATTTGGACCTAAATAGGGAGGTTAGTACCCCAAAATGACGAAAGCCATTCTCACCTTTTCTATGCATTTCTAACCAGTGAGGACGAAGTGAAGGAGAGAACAGAAAAGATTGAGGGAGGCAGGTGGTCCCAGCAAGCAGAGATTGTTGTGGACTTTGCTTGTGTGTCCTCACAGAGTTGCCTCTTAGCTTTCCCCTACAATTTCCTATTCATTTCATATTATGAAGCTGTAGTTCTCTTGGTTTTTCTAATTGTCTTTTGTACTGTTGAATTTTAGGAAACAATGTTAAAAATCAGAACCTTATAACGATCTAGAGTTACAAAACAAAAGTTACAAAAACGACTCACCATTTCTCTCTCTTTGTCTCTCTCTCACTCTCTCTCTCTCTCTGAAAGAAGCTAGTGACTTTTCCCTATTATTGGTCAATTGATACACTCTTTCAAAGCATTTATAAAGTATAATGTACTAGAAATATTGGAGCCCATTTCTTAGAGGCTGAGATGACAGATCAATATGGAAATGATTGCAAATGTGTCAGGACTGCACAGTGTTTTCACTTCCATTGGAAAAAAGTTCTATTGTGCTCATTAATTGTGAGCATATCTCCCACCTATGAGATGTTTATGAAAAGCTGTAGAGTTCTCAGCTTAGCAGTGGTAGGTAGAGTCTCCCAAAACCAGGAAAGAAATGAAAATCTTTATGAAGAGAGGCACACGCTTTGCCTCACTCTCACAGGTGTTCACATGCATGATGATGCTTTTATGAGGCATTTGTTAAAGATCACCTCATAAATGAAATCTATGAAATATTTACAGAAATTGTCATGAAAAGGAAAGAAAGCTTTTATGGAATGCTTATGAGAAAATACAAGATATCAGTTGCAATGGTTAAGTTTTGTTATCAACTTGACCTGTTAGTATTCTTGGGTGAGTCTCTGGGGTTATTTACAGGAAAGCAGACCTCTCAGTAGGGGGGCAGGATAGAAGGAAGATTGAGGGAGTTTGAAACAAGCATCTTTTCCTGAGAAGGTGTAGGAAGGAAATTCCAGTGACTCAGGGAATTCACAATCTGAGAAAGGGTACAAGACTCCCACCCTAAGGTGATATAAAGGGGGAAGGAAATCTCTCTCTTCTCCCTGCCTGTTTGCCATTGTTTGTGTGGTGCTGGTGATGTTTTTTCTTCCTGTGCTTAAACTGTGAAAAGGGAGGAGACCAGCCTCTTTTGCCATTATGCAATTTCCCTTGGTTCTGTAGCTTAAGTAAATCCTATCATCCCCCAACTCTGCCTGATTTGGAGGTTCATTGCAGTGGTACAAGAGCTGACTACAGCATCAGTTTATTTTGAAGTAATTCAGAATGCTCAGGAAGAAATAATTTTTGTGGTATTTAAAAGTATTTTTTTAATTGATCACAAATTGTATCAATAGAAAAATCTGTCAATGAAAACACAAATTACAATTTTAGGTCAAAGGAGTAAGACTTTTAAAAAAGTGGTGGTGGTGGTGTATGTGTGTATGTGTGAATCCATCAATATACAAGGAAATAGAATCATCAAAAGATCAGCAGCTCAACACTAAAGTAGACTTAAAACATATCTACCACTGCTCATGGACATTTGCAGAAGAAGGGCAGAAAGACTGTAAGATTCATAGGGTGCGAGGGAATATCCAGAGACATTGTTCCCCATCCACAAGGACTAACTACTATTTTCCCAACTCATAACACACAACATAGCTTGAATACAAGCAATCAAACTAAGGAGGGCCCTCAGTGGAATGGGGGCAGGGAGGAGGAAAATTATGGTACCCACACATGATGTTTTCATACAAAGTTTCTACATAAAACAAATAAAAGAGATCAATTTGAAAATAGAAAGGATTCAATGAAGGGTAGATTTGGAAGTACGGGTGTTTGAAGGGAAAGTATCATGGTTTACTGTTTATATTCATAGAAGTCTATAAAAAGTTTTAAAAATAAAATCCCTTATGAAAGGCAAAACATATTTTATTTATTTGCAAGTAGAGGAATACATACAGAAAGAGAGAAAGGTCATGCCAGAGACTCTAAACACTACAAAGGAATTCCAGATGCATGTGTCACTTTCTGCCACTGGCTTTATGGGGGCACTGGGGAATCAGACCTGGGTCATTAGGCTTTACAGGCAAGCACCTTAATTGCTGAGTTATCTTCCCAGCTCCCCAAATTATTTTTTTTAAATTATTTCCCCTGTCACATTTTTGTAAAATCTGATACAAATTGCCAACCAGAGCTAATTATAAAAAGAAATTATTATTATTAAAATCATTTCAGTTGAAATTACATTAAAAACAATGCTTTTATTTTCTAGAGTTATGGGATATATATCAGCAATGACACCCCTGTTCATTATTTCTTAACTTCTTCTTTTCATTGAAGAATGGATGTTTTTAAATGCCTTTGTATTTACATTATGCAAATATTTCTTGTCTTAAATGTAGATAATTTTTAAAAACTTTGTGCTGGGTATATAAGAATGTGTTATGAATTTACTCATTTTACTTTCTAAACTTTTCTAGTATTTAAATCTTGACCTTATTATTGACCTTATGCTTGTCTTATAGATGTGCATGCTGCTGCTTAGAAATACTGAATGTTTATCTAAGACTTGATAACATCTAGGGTGTGTGATTCCAGAGCTTATTTGTTTTTATCACTGTAATATTTTTCTGTTGTTTGTTTCTTACATTATGCAGGCCTTCCCTTCACTAAACACTGGATGTGGTTAGGATCCAAGCTGTTTTCTTTTTCTTTATTTTAATTTTAAATTTGGGCTTTACACAGGGTGGGAGGAAGAGAGACAGAGAGAGAGTGAAAGACAGAGAGACAGAGAGAGAGAGAGAGAGAGAGAGAGAGAGAGAGAGAGAGAGAGAGAGAGAGAGAGAGAGAGAGATATTAAGCAGATTAAGCACACCAGGGCCTAATGCCACTGCAAATAAAATCCTGATGCTTGTAACACTTGTGCATGTGTGGCTATGTGGCTGATGGGGAATTGAATGTAGGTCAGCAGACTTTATAAGCCTTTTACCCAATGAGCCATCTCCCCAGCACTGAAATTGTCTTGATTTCTATGAATCCACATTTCCCACAGTAATAACCTCACCTATTTTGTGATAACAGCTGCTAAGTGTTCCCAGGGACACTCGTTCTTCCAGTTGGTTTCAACCTTAAAAGTCAAATATGCAAACAGGGGGCCTTTTCTCACCATTTCACCAAATACTGAATGAGGGAAGGCATACGATTTTCACTTGTGAATATTTTTCAACGGTTTTCCAGCAGGACTGATTACCACATTATTTTTTTTTTTCCCTTTTGCCTCATGTCTTCTTTCCCCAGGAGTTCTTGGAATCCCTACATGACTATCGACACAATGACTCCCACAGATTTTACTTTTGCCTGATAGCAAAGATCTGGACCATTTTCATGTGTCCTTGCATTGTGTGTCTGTGTTGGCTATGTCCCAATGCTCAATACTATAAACAACAAGTAATTTCATGGTGACATTTTTCTCAGCAATCATGACAATACCCCAATCACATATGCTGACATTTTGTCTGTATCTAAAATTTAGTCAATGAGAATTAGGGATGATTTCATGCTTTTATTCTACACAAAATGCCTATAGAGGTTAGTTGGGACAATAGTTGCTATGATATTTCATGAATTGCAGAAACAATATTCCTGAGATACAAAATTGGCACCAATGGATATGATAAAGCTTTATTGTGTTATTTAGCCATCAGCCTTATTTTTGACCCTGATAATACAGTATAAATCAGAATTTTCTCAATGCTTGCCTATACCTAGGTTAATAAAAGTCAATTTAGAAGTACCTTTTCCAAACTATTTAAATTTAAATATGCTAATTCAGTCATAGTGAATTAAAATACATTAGCATTGATAACTAGAATCACTATGTTCAGGTTTTGAAGTTTCAACAAAGCACTGCTCTTTTTCTTTGTGTGTGATTTACACCAAGTGCCTTAATTTTAATTAAACTAATAAATTTAAGAACTTAAGTTACAGATTTTACAAAATCTGCAAATTACTTAAATTTTTTTGTAGGTACCTGTGTACATATAAATATGGAGATATACATGGATGTCATTCTTTTGTATATATGTACACATGTAAATATATATATACACATATATATCACATATTATATTACTCTCTCTAACTATATACATAAGAATTATTTATCTCTCTATATATCTATATACATGTATATACACAAATGAAAACACATATTTTGTCACATATCAAATTCTCTGTTTTTTTCTCTTTGATATTTTTCCCTTCTCTCAGATAGGAATGAAAGCACAAAAATTGAAGGGTCTTTAAGCAAATGATCAACTCAGCTTCACATTCTTATGTAGGTTTTGAACTTTTAGCTGATACTGTTAGCAAATGCAAAGAATATGTGCATTGAAATAACTTTATAATTAAATAAATTGCAATGCATGTGATCTATACAATAAGTCCTGTTTTCCAGTCTGTAGTGCCCTTTCAGTTCTCTGCATGATATTCCTGTCTAAAAGGCACTAATAGAGACATTCTGATCTTGAAAAGAAAAGTGAGGAAAATCAACATCTAAAACTCAGAAAAGTCCTGGGTAGTAAAAGGTCTTTGTTCTGCAGAGTGTTCTCCCACAGAGGAACAGAATTTTCTTTTAGCTTTTACATTTGACTCCCAGGTTCTGAAACATAATAATCAAAGCTCTTTGCTACCTTATGTTGAATCTCTTGTACATGAAATCTTTTTATTTAGCAAGAAATGGAATTCTTACCCCCAAATAATTTTGTGAAAGCTTGAACATTTGCCAGTTAAAAATATCTCTTTTTATTATGATGTTACAAAACTGCTAGTAGGCTACTGGGATAATTAGAGAAGACTAGAGAATATTTAATGAGTTTCCCAGGGTGCATTTGAAAACATATCATGTATGATTGCATGCTCCTGAAAATTTTATCTTCTATTCTTTAGAAGGAGAGATATCCTGGTGTTGTAATACTTGAATTAGGGAGTGGAGCCAATTCAAACACATAGATATAGCATTTTCAGACATTTTGTAAGGAGAGGTGAGGATTCCTTGTCTGCCTCTGTAGGCCTTATATTCTTTTCCATCCCATGGAAGATTCATTTTTCCTTCTCAGAGAATGAAAATGCCATAGCTTTACAGTTACGTGAAAACAACACATTCAGTGATTCCCTTAAATCTGTTTGTATTCATAATGCACCTTAATAATCTGCCCAGCTTCTAAAAGATGGATGCAGGAATTTCAAGTCATATTACTCAGGCTAGACCGTTGTCCTGTAGACACTTGAAGATCTAAGTACAATACAATTGGCTGAACAGACTCTATGATAGATGCTGAGCTAGAATCAATGCAATAGAAAAAGTGTGGAAGTTTGAAAGTGCCAGTTACCTTACTGGTAGGTATAGGAGGAGGACTGCTCAGAAGAAAATAAATACCAACAAATGCACTGCCATTTAGAATGTGCTCTTTCATGGAGACTGGTCTGTACAAGAGTTCAAACATTTGGGAAGGAATTCAGAACCTTGCGAAAGGTTAAGTTGATGTGGGATGAAAATGGTGGTACACTTATTTCAAAGCTGCCTGCATGGGTAGCATAAATCTAGGCAGAGTGGAAGCACCAATAGCAACAGACTTGATAGTTTCACCATGTGTAGATATGAAGTGAGCACAGTGCTTGGTAAGAGACATGTCTAGGATCTGGATACCTTAGATCAAGGGTCAGCAAACTGTAACCTACAGGCCAAATCAGGCAAGTGGCCACTTTCAGTAAATCAAGCTTGACTGGAAAACAGTCACATTTATATTTCTCTACTGTTAGCCATACAGACATTATTATCTACTTTCCTTGCTAAATTTTCAGCAAAATAAAGACAGGGAAGGATAATTGTTGACACAGACCTTGTTACCCACAAAACACAAGATATTTTTTAAATAGGTGTTTAAACAAAAAAAGGATCTGCATGTGAGTGAAGTGGCCATGGTAGACCAGTTGTATTAGCATCAGTATCCATAGCAACCTCATGGGAGGCTGGGCTGTTATTTGTAGCCATCAGTTTCTGGGGAAAGACTGCTTATGGAGGTCAGTGATTAATGGAGTTTTGGCAAATGTTCGATTGACAGCAGGTCCAGTGGGTCCCTGAACTCATCCTGTGGTTATTTCCCCAGTCCCAGAATGCATAATTGGGATAGATATACTTAGGAGTTGGCAGAACCCTCACATCGGCTCCCTGATTTGTGGAGTGAGGTCTATTATGGTGGGAAAGGCAAAAAGGAAGCCATTGGAGCTCCCATTGCCAGGGAAAATAGTTAACCAAAACAATATGGTATTCCTGGAGGAATTGCAGAAATTAATGCCACTATTAAGGATTTGAAGGATGCAGGGGTGGTGGTTCCCACCATGTCTCCCTTTAACTGTCCTATTTGGCCTGTTCAGAAGACAGACGGATCTTGGAGAATGACAGTTCATTATAGAAACTTAATCAAGTAGTGACTCAAATAGCAGCTGCTGTCCCTGATGTGGTTTCTTTACTTGAGCAGATTAACACATCTCCTGGTACCTGGTATGCAGCTATTGATCTTGCGAATGCTTTCTTCTCCATACCAGTCCATAAGGACCACCAGAAGCAATTTGCTTTCAGCTGGCAACGTCAGCAGTACACTTTCACTGTTTTACCTCAAGGTTATATTAATTCTCCAGCCCTGTGTCATAGCTTAGTTCGCAGGCATCTTGATCGCTTGTCTCTCCCACAAAGTGTCATATTGTTTCATTATATTGATGATATTATGCTGATTGGTTCAAATGAACAGGAGGTGGCAACCACTCTGGAGTTGCTGGTACAGCATATACAAATGAGGGGATGGGAGATAAATCCATCCAAAATTCAGGGACCTTCCACCTCATTGAAATTTCTAGGTTTTCAGTGGTGTGGGGCATGCAGAGATATTCCTTCTAAGGTGAAAGTTAAGTTGTTGCACCTGGCCCCTCCTGCCACTAAGAAAGATGCACAGTGTCTAGTGGGCCTATTTGGATTTTGGAGGCAGCACATTCTTCAATTGGGTGTGTTGCTTCATCCCATATACCAAGTGACTTGGAAGGTTGCTAGTTTTCAATGGGGCTCAGAATAAGAGAAGGCTCTACAGCAGGTCCAGGCTGCTGTGCAGGCTGCCCTGCCACTTGGGCCATATGATCCAGCAGATCCAATGGTACTTGAGGTGTCACTGGCTGATAGGAGTGCTTTCTGGAGTCTTTGGCAGGCCCCCATAGGTGAATCACAGAGGAGGCCTTTGGGATTTTGGAGTAAGGCCCTGCCATCTTCTGCAGACAATTATTCCCCCTTTGAGAGACAACTCTTGGCTTGCTATTGGGCCTTAGTGGAAACTGAACGCTTGACAATATGCCATCAGGGTACTATGTGACCTGAGCTGCCCATTTTGAGCTGGGTGTTGTCTGACCCACCAGGCCATAAAGTTGGCTGTGCACAGCAGCAGTCCATCATCAAGTGGAAGTGGTATATACGTGATCAGGCCCAAGCAGGCCCTGAAGGCACAAGTAAGTTGCATGACAAAGTTGCCCAAATGCCTATGATTGCTACTCCTATTATGATGCCTTCTGTCCCCAATAACATCCCTATGGCATCATGGGGTGTTCCCTATGATCAACTGACTGAGGAGGAGAGGCCTAAGGCATGGTTCACAGATGATTCAGCATGTTATGCTGGTACCTCCCAGAAGTGGACAGCCACAGCATTACAGCCCATTTCTGGGACAACTCTGAAGGACTGTGCTGAAGGGAAGTCTCCACAATGGGCAGAAATTTGGGCAGTGCATATGGTTGTGCATTTTGCTTGGAAGGAAAAATGGCCAGATGTGCAACTGTACACTGATACATGGGCTGTAGCCAATGGTTTGGCTGGATGGTCTGTGACTTGGAAAGAGCACAATTGGAAAATTGGAGAGAAAGACATTTGGGGGAGAACTATGTGGACAGACCTCTCTGAGTGGGCAAAAGATATAAGGATACATGTGTCCCATGTTAATGCTCATCAGAAGGTGATGTCATTGGAGGATGACTTTAATAATCAAGTTGATAAGCTAACCCATTCTGTGGATAGTGGCCAAACTCTCTCCTCAGTCACCTCTGTCTTTGCCCAATGGGCCCATGAACAAAGTGACCATGGTGGAAGGGATGCAGGTTATGCCTGGGCCCAACAACATGGACTTCCACTAACGAAGGCTGATCTGGCTACGGCTGCTGCTGAGTGCCTGATCTGCCAGCAGCAGAGACCAACACTGAGCCCCCGGTATGGTAGCATTCCTCGAGGAGACCAGCCAGCGACTTGGTGGCAGGTTGATTTCATCAGACCACTTCCATCATGGAAAGGGCAGCATTTTGTCATTACCGGAATAGATGCTTATTCTGGGTATGGATTTCTTTTTCCTGCATGGAGTGCTTCAAGAAAAACTACCATCCATGGGCTCACAGAGTGCCTTATCCACCATCACGGTATTCCGCACAACATTGCTTCAGACCAAGGAAGTCACTTCACAGCCAAGGAAGTGCAGCAGTGGGCTCATGCTCATGGAATTCACTGGACCTTCCATGTGCCCCACCACCCTGAAGCAGTGGAATGGCCTTTTAAACAACCAGTTATCGTACCAACTAGGTGGCACTAGCCTGGAGTGCTGGGGCAGGGTTCTCCAGCAGGCTGTGTATGCTCTGAACAAGCGTCCTTTATATGGTACTATATCTCCTATACCCCAGATCCATGGGTCTAGGAATCAAGGGGTGGAAATAGGAATGGTACCACTTATCATCACAACAAGTGACCCATTAACCAAATTTTTGCTTCCTGTTCCTGCAATGTTATACTCCCCTGGCCTAGAAGTCTTGGCTCCAGAAGGGGGAGTGCTTTTGCCAGGAGGCCCAGAGAATATTCCATTGAACTGGAAACTAAGACTCCCCCGCTGGTTACTGTGGGCTCCTGATGCCCTCCAGTGAACAGGACAAGAAATGAGTTACAGTATTATCAGGAATTATTGATCCAGACTACCAGAGAGAAATTGGACTGCTCCTCCAAAATGGAGACAAGGAAGAATATGTCTGGAGTTCAGGAGACTCAATAAGGTGCCTCTTGGTGTTACCATGCCCTGCTATCAAAGTCAATGGGAAACTACAACACCCCAAACAAGGCATTGTGAAAAATTGCCCAGATCCATCAGGAATGAAAGTATGGGTCACCCCTCCAGGTAAAGAACCAAGACCTGATGAGATGCTTGCTGAAATACAGAATGGGTAGCAGAAGAAGGTAGTTACAAATACCAGCTAAGACCACGTGTCATGGTTTGATCCAGGTGTCCTCCACAAACAAATAAATGTGTTCTGATAGATCTATCCTCAGCTGATGGCAGCTTGGGTTTTACAACCTTGATGAAGCTGTGTTGTCAGGGGTGGGCTTATGGGGTTATAAACCAGTTTCCCCTTGCCAGTATTTGGCACAACTTCCTGCCGCTGTTTGCAGTGCTGTGGCAGAGGTGATGTCCAGCCCTCTGCTCATGCCATTGTTTTCTCTGCATTGATGGAGTCTCCTCTTGAGTCCATAAGACAAATAAACCCATTTCTCCATAAGCCGCTTTTGTTTGGGTTCTTCCTGCGCAGCAACTAGAATGCTGACCGCAACACCACGTGACCTTATAAAAAACGAGGGCTGTAATTGCAATGAGTATTTTGTTTTGTTTTGTTCTGTATTACTTGCTAAGATTGTCTGCCCATATGTATACAAATACCTTTGTTTTTCCTATATTATGTAATTAATATTAATTGAAATTATATCATTAATCATTGTTGAATTTATATTATTAGATATTAGACTAAGCATTCCTCAAAGGACCTGCTTTATGTTGGGGAAGATTATAAGTTTCTGGTTGTACGTGGGATAGTTATATCAAGTTAGGAAGAATCATGAGATTACTGTCTTCATTTGAAAATTAAGATGTAAGGAGATATGATTTTATGTCAAGTTGACAAGGAGTAGACTTGTCATGGTTAAGTTTATTTGTCAACTTGATCTATGTAATAATCCATAGTAATCTTGGGCAGCTCTCTGAGTTTGCCTGGACAAAATCCTTTTGGGATTGTGGAGAAGGGAGGAGTTCCCTTCTCCAGAGTGAGCCCTTCTCCCCCCCCCTCCGTGGGTGGGCCTTCCAAGGGGAATAAATATAAGGAAGCTTGAGGGGAAGGAAACCCTCTTCCTTCCTCCCCTGCTGCTGGTGCTTGTTCTGACTTGCACTTGCATCCTGCTCTCTTACCCTTCCTGGACATCAGATACACTTTCCTAGGCCTGACATTGTGGACTGAAGTGCAGCTGCTCCCCAGGGAGCCATCAGGCCTTTAGAAGTGAATTGGGACTGCTGAGGCCTCCAGCCATGTGGACTGAACAGCTACTGGTTTTTTCACCTGTGGGCCTGCATTCTGCTATTCGTGGACTGTCGTAAGCTACTCCAATAAATTCCCCTTTATTATCATCCATTCTATCAACTCTGTTTCTTCTAGAGAACCCTTACTTATACACCATTTATTAAATTAATAAATTTTATCTTTCATCTATCTCCTAGACAAATTTAGAATACCTTCAAAACATGTTAGCCATTATCCTTCTCCTTGTCAATGCAAACATGTAGCCAAATAAAACTAATAAATAGATGCTTATTCATTCATTCCTGCACAATGGCATCTAGTTATGTAAACAAACAGCTGAGTGTTCTTAGCAGAGTCCCTCTGAATATTCTCTGTATCTATATAAACATATCTTTGTAACTGGAATTACGACTTGATGAGTGCAGAAATAGAGATGAAGCATCTAGAAATATTCATACCATTTAAAAATAATGTTTTATCTTGATCTAGCTTTTAAAAATTTATGATTTTTACATATATACATGATACCACTTTTTCCCATGAACTCTAATTTATAAAACCTTCATGCCAGATTGAATGTGAAGCCATGGAGACATCTTGGTTCTTCTGTAAAGATTGCTCAATTTTGGCTACAGAACCTTTCAGTTGATGAGAATTGAGATCCATCGTCTTCCTATCCTCTGTCCTCTTTGCTCTCTGTGTTCCTTGATACTGAGTACACAATTTAATCAACAGCTAATTTTTCAGTGGGTAAAATCTGTGGTCATGACTATTCTCAAGGAATGCTTCCCCAAAGTATCAATATCCATTTCCAGTGCCTGAATTAGTCTTTTTAGTCTCCCCCAGATGCAGGTAATTGTCCCCAGTCACTCTCTTCCTATCTGTTGTCTACTTCTCTTCTCCTCTCTCTCAGCAGATAGCAGACAGCAGATAGGAAGAGAGTGACTGGGCTCATGCCACTGCAAACAAACTCCAAACGCATGTGCCAGTTTGTGCATCTGGCTTTAAGCAGGTACTTGGGAATTAAACTCCAGTCATTGGGCTTTCTGGCTTGGCAAAGAAGCAGATACATTTAAGTGCTAAGCTATCTCCATAGCTCAAAAATGGATTCACTTTTTGTTATTTTCTTTTTGTTTAGGTTTGTTTGATTTTTCAAGGTAGGTTCCCTCTAACCCAGGCTGAACTAGATCTCATTTCATAGTCCTAGGCTGGCCTTGAACTCACAGAAATCCTCCTACCACTACCTCCAGTGTGCTGGTATTAAAGGTGTCTGCCACCATACTAGGCTCATCCCATGTTTTCAAAGAATATTCTATACTGCTTATCACTCCCAGCCTTGGTCAGGGTCCTCTCATTTCCCTATGAACAGCCCTAACTTTCCTATATAGCTCAACTACCTGGGAACCAATAGTTGTAGAGGGAACTATAACCTTATGACTTTCTCCTCTTGAGCTCTTATTTTAATGTGACTGTCTTCTGGGCTGATACTGGGGCACAATTTTAAATAACTTTTTCCCTCACTCTGTTGCTTTTATCTCTCTACAGTCCCTCAATATATAAAGTGCCTTAAAGTAAGTGTTTTATTTTTTATTATGTCATATCCTCATACTTTCTGACACTAAAAATCACCCTCTAACCCCAATGGCAAGCAAGGCGATATTTTTCATTTCTCACAAGAAAGCCTTGGAGTCATCTATTCTTCCCTTGTAATATGCCAATATATAAATGTTTTAAAAAGTAAATTTTCTCTCAAAATTTCTTTGTTTCTAATGTCAGAGGCTGAATAATATTGCCTTCTTTATCTGTCTTCATGCTCTCTTTCACTGTCTGTGTGGGATGACTACTATGAAATTACTTTTAGAGGAAGATCAGATTCCAATATAGACAGCAATGATTATCCATGATGAGAGCTGTTGCATATTTGAGGGTTCTGATTTTTGCAGAGAGTGTCAGATAGCCGAGAAAAACTGCATTGTGAAATGAATCAGACAAAGCAAGATTTTACTCTTGAACAGCCAACCCAACTCTTGTGCTTTGATAACTCCAACTCACTTGTGTAGCTCATCCACCACTTTCTGAGTTAAGATGTTTCGAGTGGAAGAAATATAACATTCTGCTCCCCTCTGTGTTTTTAATTTCTTTCAACTCTCTTCTCTCTCCAAATTCCATCAAGACAGAAAAAGACTTTCTTCTGCCCACCTTTTCCCCTTGTCACTAGCTAGGTTCACTGCTGAAGATTGAAACCATGGTTTACATGCTATACAATATGCTTGTGTTTCCCTTATTATCCAAACATGAAAGTTACCCTGCAAGTCCTGTATGGCCAATATTTAAAAGGGAAAAACACACACTTAAAATTTCTTCACTCTACTGAATAACCTGGGTTACAAGGTTCTGTCTTAAAACTGGTTTTACTCTGAGGGCTGGAAGCTAATTATCAATTATTTTTGCTCTTTGCACTACAGCTCAATCCTTTCCTTTTTCTCTCCCATTGCTGCACTGCTGAAAAGAGGGACACTTCTTGTTAATTAACTTCACTCTCCAAAATCAGAAAGGTAAAGAGAAAAAGGGATTCGCTTCCTATTTGTGCATTTTCTGTGCTAATAGGTACAGTGTGAGTCTCTTCAGCTCATATGTGTCCTTCCTCAAGTACTACATCCAGGCACTTTCTATCTCCATTAAACAATGTGTCCTCAACTATATGGCATTGCCTACTTATCAGTTAATGCTGGGTCCATGAGCCTGGAAGTTGTCATCATTTACAGTATTACTCATCATAGCTTCAGGAAAATTTCTGGGGAATATTAGGATGTAGACTAGGTTCCAATTGCTATGGCATATGTAACTTCAGTCAAATTATTTATGAGTTCTTAATGTATTAATAGAGTTTATGATATCCAAAATAAGTGAATCAGTAAAGCAACACAACTTCCTGGGCTTGTCCGTCTTGCCTCAAAGACTTGCCAAGTGTTCCACTCACTGCCTTAGGACTCCAGCTAGGTTTGCCCCTGTTCCCTCTGCAATTCTTGGAATTGCAATGCTCATTCCAAACCCAAAAGCTAGGACCCAGTTTGACTGTTTTTCATGTGCATACTGGATGTCTTTGAAAAATTAAACATATTAGTGGGCAATAACAAAGTTAAAACAGAGAGAGAAAGAGAGAGATTTTTCTCCTTTGCTCTCTTTCTCTCCACTGCCATATCTATCTTCACATACAATAATCCATATATGCATTATAATGGGGTTGTAAAATAATAAATGCTACTGCTTAAATTCAATCTATTCTCTTGACTATAGAAAAATGTGACAAGTTGTTAATTTTTTGTCAGATTTTAGATGGAATTTTTGAGATAGTTTGGTGAAAATCTTATTCTCAAGTGGGAGGATAGGACAAGTGTTTTGTAAATTAGCAAAGTTGCTAAGGTCACAATTTCTATTATTATCAATCCTTCCTGCCCTGTCTTCCCAAGTGCCTACAAATCTAACACTAATATTTGTAAAATGGATTAGTAGTGATTGAGAGATGGAGGAGAGAAACCAAAGTTCTACACTGAGTCATAGAAGAGCCATGCACTGGAGCTGGGGAAATGGCTCAGCATTAAAGGCACTTGTTTGTAAAGCCTGTCAGCCTCGATTTGATTCACCAGTACCCATATAAAACCAGATGCACAAAGGGGCATTGGGTTTTGAGTTTGTTCATAACAGCAAGAGGTCCTGGTATGCCTCTCTCTCTCTCTTTCTCTCCTATATCTCTTTCTCTCATCTCTTATATAAATAGATAGATAGACAAAATTAAATGCATTTTAAAACAAAAGGAAATCCCAGTAGCAGGAGTGGGAAGTACTGACTATTAATTGAGACTCTGATTTCACTTTGGGCATGGGGATATTCTCACTACTAGTCATTCATTTCATCTTTTATGAGATTCTTGGTAGGAGTTCTGATGTCTCTTCTAGCTCTTTGTAGTTGTAACCAAGTCAGAGAGATTCTCATGGCAATGCCTCATCTCTCCATTTCTTCCTCTCAACTTTTCATCTTCTCACCATTTAGAAAGGTTGTTCACTTCCTAGGAGTTGTGCAGAATCTATGAACAAGTAAGTACTTTAGCAAAGTAAGGCGACTATCCATATGCAGTGAGAAGTCAGAGTATGTAGGTGGGGCTTATGCAAACGCCCCATGCATTCATCAAAGAAGTAGTTATATTCCTTTCTTCCCTGTGTTCATTATACATTGGCTTATTAATGCCAGAGTCAATATGGTGATTCACAGTGATCCCAAGTCTGTATGTCAGTAGAAAATAGCATCCAGGAGAAAAATAAGGGGTGAATTCTGCTTAGGAGACAGGGACTTAAGCTTCCATCTTGTTGATTGGCATGAGATCACAGGGAACTTTTTTCATACCTGGTAACTACGGAGCTCAGAGGATTCGAACCACTTATTTTGTATTCCTTCGAATTAGGAGGCAAGAGGGAAATGGAGAAAAGTAGTGAACTAATTGATGGTGAGCTAGTACAGAGTGCATGCCATAGATTTGAAATAAAAAATGGGAATTTTAATATCTGAACAACTGTAATCTGGTCATATTCTCATCAGATTACCCTCTCCCTTGTCCTGTTCATTTGAAGGCTCTCCTTTTTCAAAATAGTCCTTCCTCTTGTTTGTTTTCTCATTTCTTTTGTCATCTTTTGTCATCTATGTAAACAATTTGTGGGTTCTGAACAGTGAAGGTGCTGTGGGTGTATCATTAATGTACTAGTTGTCCAGAGGAAAGACAATGCCCCAGAGTGCATCTTACCTTCTTTTTGCTTCCTCTTTCCCAGGTTCCCCTGGGCTTTTCAGGACATGTGAAAAGTCTCCTATAGAGTTGAGCTCTCACCAGCCTCTTATTTTATGTTTTGATGAGTGTGGGGTCTCCTCATTGCCATTTCCATAGAGAAGTTTCTCTGGCTTAGCAGTGGAAGCAGCACTAATCGTTCATCTAACTCTTCCTCTGTAATGTTGCCAGAGCCCTGGCACGTGTGATAGAAGTGACTATGCCATTATTTGGTAGTTTGGTGTCTTCTTGTCATTTTGGTGTGACTTGGGCATCCCATGAATTCCTTGTTATCGGTGGTCTGTACTGAGGAGCCTGCAAGCACTGCATGCACTTCCCTACCATTTTTTATTCTGCAAAAGGTAGATACTATTTGAGAGGTAATGATATTTTTTCTCTTTTAGTCATATCTAATTTTTCATAATCAGAGTTTCCAAAAAGTCACACACCACAAAAGAACAACTGGAGATAATTCATCTAAATGATGGATTCTAGACAGAGGGTAATTATATCTTGCCAAAAATTTTAGGATTGATGAGGCTAAATGATATTTTAAAGGCATGTATGCTATTATAATATTATGTTAGCAATTTGAGAATCCAACAATTTCCAAATGCTTTAATAATCTTTGACACAAAGGACATATATAAACATTGTGTACTTATGTAAGAAACATAGTGAGCAAAGAATTCAAACTCTTCCGTGTATCAAACAAACTCAGTTCTTTTTATAGATACAAAACAGATGATGCCATTTTCATTATTCCTCTTAGTCAGTTCTTAAGCATATTTTACATAAGCTATCGTCTTCTGCACAGATTGATAGATTGAATGAAAAAATCTTGTATAAACTAGGCACGGTGGCACACAATTGTAATATTGGCATGTCAGTGGCTGAGGCAGCCAGTATTGCAAGCTCCAGGTCAACCTGGGCTAACTACCACAACCTTTCTCAAAAATACCTCACAAATTTTATAAACATATAAAGAGAATTATATTTGCATTATGTTTAATTATTATAGGTACTGAAACTTACCAGTAACTTTTATCAGTAGAATAAAACAGATTTTAATAACATAATACTTATTGGAAAAATGTTGACTGATTATAGCTATAAGTGTGAAATATGAAATGTTTTGAATGTCTCCACCATTAGCAGCAATTCCCTGTATGTTTTAGTGCATTATTTCTGTTGGCCTTGAGCCTTAAATGATGGAGGGATAATTTTAGTATCTTATGTCTTAAACTAATTAGCATTGACTTCAGATTATTATTATTTGATGCTTAGTAATTATTTTTATTTTGAAATAAGTTCATGCCAAATTATAAAGGATTCATAGAGCAAATTTTGCCACTCTTGTGAAATCTGGTTTTATTTATCTACCTGTAACTCATGAAATTTTGAGTGGGAGAGAAAAAAAGAAAGCTCTAATCTAAATTTCTCTTCAATGAAAAAGGAATAATGGGTATTCAGAGATCAAGGAAACACAATTTGTTGTAAACTTCTAAATCATAAATATTTACATTCAAAAGAAATGTGCATCAAAATGTCACAGTGTTCATTTAAAAATAAAACTAAAATGAATAAAAGTGCTGCCAGCTGTAGGGCTTGCTGAAGTGTGGCAACATGTACAATGCCATCATTTAAATAGCTGAAATCAATCAAGGAAGTGAAATGTGAAGTTTGACATTTTTAATAAATTACATTATTTACCTTAATGCAAGGGACATAATTGAGGTAAATTAAATAGAGGAAAAGAACAACTGAACTGTAACTAAGTAATGTTTAAGTCAGTGCTCACAGTGTTATTTATAAAGGAATTAGATTTTTTTAAATTATAGAATCATAGAAGTTAGATTATTAACACAATACACCCATAATTCATATCAAGTGAGTTATGAAATTCTTTCATATCTATATACCCACAGAAATATTGAAGAGTATGTATATTGAAATCAATTATAATAACACTTCAACATAATTATGCTTATGGATACCATTGGCTTTTATAAAATGAATATTGGCTGAAATCCCAAGAGCAGAGTATATGTACTAGGCTTTCTACAATGTTAATATTTTCCTAAAATGTTATTAATGACACTTCTTTCATAATTTTTATCAAGACAATTAAAACTTTATTTTTCATGTAATAGGAGAGCCAAAGATTGTGGCCAAAAGACAAAGATACAGTAAGATACAATAAGAATGGAGAGTTATAGACCTATATCCCTGATGAAGTTAGATGCAAAAATTCTGAACAAAATCTTCCCAAACCAAATACAACAGCACATCAAAAGTATTATCCATCTCAACCAGGTAGGCTTTATCCCAGGGATGCAGGGATGGTTCAATATACTGAAGTCAATTAATATAATCCACCACATTAATAAACAAGCATATGAAACACATGGTCATCTCAATCAATTCAGAAAAGGCCGACAGAATTCAACTTCACTTCATGATCAAAATGCTGGAGAGATTGGGCATAGATGATTTATACCTCAGCATAGTAAAATCCATAAACAAATCTCCTAAAGCCCAAATTATACTCAATGAGAAAGGCTCAGGGAGTTCCCACTAAAATTGGGAACAAAACAGGGGTGTCCACTCTCACCACTGCTCTTCAACATAGTGGTTGAAGTTCTATTCCAAGCTATAAGAAAGGAGAAAGGCATTAAAGGGGTACAAACTGGAAAGAAAGAAGTAAAACCATAACTTTTTGCAGATGATATTATCATGTACATATCAGATCCAAAGGATAGTACAAATCAGCTTCTGAAGGTGATAACCTCCTTTAGCAAAGTGGCAGGTTACAAAATTAACACACAAAAATCAGTAGCCTATCTGTATGCAAATGACATGTATACAGAAAAAGAAATCAATGAGACTGCCCTTTTTCAATAGCCTCAAAAAAAAAAATAAAATAACTTGGAATAATACTAACCAAGAAGGTGAATAACTTGTACAGTAAAAAGATAAAATCATTCAAGAAGAAAATTGATGAGGATATAAAAAAATGGAAAGATCTTCCATGCTCCTGGATAGGTAGAATTAATATTGTAAAAATGGCAATATTTCAAAACACAATATACAGATTTAATGCACTAGCAATAAAAATTGCAGCTTCATTCTTTACATAGAAAAATAATCTGAAAATTTATTTGGAATAGCAAAAGGCCCAGAATAGCCAAAACTATCATCTGTAAAAAGGTATCACTATTCCCAATCTATAGATATACTATAAAGCCATAGTCACAAAATAGCATGGGATTACTATAAAAACAGAGAGAGTAATGGAACAGAATTAAAGGCCCTGCTCTTAGTACAAGTAACTATAGTTACTTGGTCTTTGACAGAGGTGCCAACAATGTTCACTGGCATAAAGAGAGCATCTTCAACAAATGGTGTTGGACAAATTGGAAATTAGACCCACTCCTCTCACCATGCACAAAAATCAGCTCTAAATGTATCAGAGACATCAACATAAGACCTAAGACCCTGAAAACTGTGGGAGAAAAAGTGGGGGGAGCTCTCTAAGAGATAGGAGTAGGGAAAATTTTTCTGAACAAACATCCAGTAGCCCAGGAAGTACAGCAATCACTTAACCTTTGGGATTTCATCAAGCTAAAATGATCCATACAGACAAACATACCATACTCAGGGCCAATAGACCACCCTCATACTGGGAGATAACTTTAACAGCCTTAACTTGGACAAAAGTTTAATATCTAGTATTTAGGAAGAACTCAAAAAATTAAATTAAAAATATCAAACAGCCCTCTCACACAATGGGGCACTGAACTCAACAGGGAATTCAGAGAAGGAGAAACACAAATGGCCTAACCTTATTTAAGAAAATGTTCATCATTTTTAATCATTAGGGAAATGCAAATCAAAGCAACAAAGAGATTCCACTTTAGTGTAGTCTGAATGCAATCATTAAAAAATCCAACAATAAATACTGATAAGGATGTGGGTAAAAGGAACCCTCATACACTACTGATGGGATTGTAAACTTGTATAACCACTATGGAAGGCAGTGTGGAGGCTCCTGAACAAGATGGATAAAGAGAATCTAAAAGACCCAGCTATCCCTCTACTGGACATCTATCTTCCAGATTCTTCACCTTAGCACAGAGACATCTGTTCAACCATGATTATAGAGGCTCAATTCATTATAGCTAAGAATTGGAATCAGCCCAAATGCCCATCATTGGACGCAAGGATATCAATATTGTGATACATATACACTATGGAATGGTACTCAGCTGAAAGAAAAAAATGACATAATAAATTTAAAGAAAAGTGGATAGATTTGGAGTATATAATTCTTAACTACCTCACACAGGAACAGAGTCAAATGCTGCATATTCTCCTTCATATGTGATTCCTAACCAGGTTAAGCTGGAATAGTAAGAAAACCTGAGAGTAAATTCTCAGAGTAAGCCATGGGCATTGTCTGGTAAGAGGGGCCCCAAATAGGGTAGGAGGTAGTCTAACTCCAAGACAAATTGCTCAGCCTGTAAACTCCCTGTCACAGTCATTGGTTACTTCCCACACTGAACTGTTGATCAAAGAGACCCACAAGGTCCCCAAAACCAGATAGGCTTATGTCAAAGATCTTGAATACCCACCCCAGGCAAAAGCAAAACCTTATTGCTGAAGACTCCACAGACTGTCTTCAAGCAACACTGAGACCCTGCTTGATCCAGAATGGTGTCAATCCCCTAGAGGGTAGCATGTGTAGTGCTGGAAGATGTTTCTTAATCTGCCAGGAAAAACTGGCCTAGAAAGCAGAGGTCACTGATATACAACACTGAATGATGCTACAAGAATCCTGAAGACACTGATATATGCTTGAGACCAGCAAGCCAAGAAGTGCTAATCTGTGCAATAGTGACACTAAACCCAGGTGGGTAATCAATGGCTTCCTAATTGGCTAAGAGATCCTTTCAGTGGCAAGTAACCCTCATCAGGAACTGGGATCTATTGCAAAGTCTTATGAGAGCAAAGAATCTGGGCTCCAAGGGGAACTTCCCACTAACCATTGATCTACAGAGAGGCTACACCCATTACAATCTCTCCAAATTAGCAGTGTTTATCTCATTTAACCTATACTGATCTCACTCTCCATTGAAGATTCTGGTTTGTATATTTCAGAAGGCAGTGAGAACCATGGACAACCCAGTCCCATCAACAGGACCTGAGATGTTGCCTGACAACCAGGCCAATGAACCACCCCTAATTTATGATAAAGAGCCCAAATGAAACCTTTGAGGAAGTGGCATGATGAGTAATAGACCTTCCTCCTCAGCAAATCAGATAACCTTTGTAAGGGTAATGGAGGCAGACACTGAGTATAATCAACACAATCCAAAGCAGAAATCCAGAGATTCTTAACAGTAAAGCAGACCTAAACCCAACCACCATGACTCTGGGATCTGAGCAGAAGAGGGGGCAGAAAGATTGTAAGAGTCATGGTGGGAGGGAATATTCAGAGTCATTTCCCCCCACAGTAACCACACACACACACACACACACACACACACACACACACACACACACACACACACACACACAAAACTGGCTACCTCTCATACAGTCCATAACCCCCTATTCCATGGACTGATCCAGCAAGCCCACTGAGGAGGGCCCACAGAGGGTTTCGTTCAGGGAGGAGGGAAATGGGTGTACCATCACAAGTCTTGCTTAAAAATGCATCTAATTATTGACCAAAAATATGAAAAAAGTTTCTACTCAATATAAAAGTAACCTGAAGCAAATTTAAAAACTTTAAGGTGGGGATGTATCTCAGTTTGTAGAGCACTTCCCTTCTAATCATGAAGTGTTTCCCATTATCTCAAAAACCAAGATTGTAAGCTCAGTATTTGGGAAGCAGAGGCAGGATCATTAGAAATTTATAACAATTCATGTAAAGTACATAGCAATTTCAAAGCCAGTTTTGGCTACATAAGATACCATTGCAAATATGCAAATAAAGTTAAGACAGAAAGTGAAGTGCACTGGAAAATAATCACATTAAAACTTCTTTTTATTTTTTATGCAATTAATACATTTATAAAGCCTACACATATCTTGGTACTCAAAGAACAAATAAAACCACATTTCTATCTGGATAAAGGTAACCAATTAATCTTTTATAAGTAATATTTTTAAAAGTCTTTTTGTTTGCATTTCAGCCATTTTCAAAGAATAGAAATTCAAGTTACAGTTATAGCCCTTAATAATAAAACTGTAAATGCTTCAGAATAGTCAATATTTGTTTAATGTTTTAACACAATTGTCCTTTTTAAGAAAGCACATACATGCATAAAGATGTAATTTTTGCTTATTATAAGACATCATTTCATTCTCTTAGTTTACTCACATTTACTGTCTGATCCACTGCTAATTATGACATCTTAATGTATTTAAAATGTTTGAAAACAGAAAATGATTTTGTACCTTATGGCATTGGATTATGCTATAAAATTTTATTTACTTGGCATGTTGACTCCAAAAATTTTAATTGTAAAAAATACTTATCATAAATTTTCATGCTTAAGGGTATTTTGGGTATTTACCTAGAAATGGGATAACTAGGTCATATAGTGGTTCAATTTTTAGTGTTTTGAGAAACCATACTGGTTTACTTAGTTTCATTATCCCACCAGCAGTTTATATGGATTCTCTTTTCCTATTTATGCACCAAATTTGTTTTTGTTTTTGTTTTGTTTACTTGATGATACATTTTCTGACTAGGGGTTAGGTTGAAAGAAAGTTAAATTTTTAATTTCTCTGATGATCAAATAGCATCATACGGAAAACTAGTGACATAAAATCAGAAGATCTACCAGGAGTGGAGGAGTTTGGCAGGAGGGCAGCTTGAGAGACGGTACTGGTGGAGAGAGTGACTGAAACTATTGAACACCTTTGCAAATGTTTATGGACATGTTTGTTTCTCCTTTTGGGTATAGTCAGTTCATTAGCTCATATGTTGATTACAGGATTTCTTTTTGGTGTTTAATTTTTATAGTTCTTTATCTATTCTAGATATCACCTCTATGTCTGATGTATGATTGACAAAATAACCTTCCAGTTCTGCAGGCTGTTTTGTTGTGGTGGTCATTGTCTTGCTGTGTAGAAGGGGTATTTTGTTTTGTTGTTGTTTTTGTTTTAATTGTGTGTTATCCTACTAGAGGACCTGGAAATACACTCACACAGCCATCTAACCATCTAATTTTTGACAATGGTGCCAGAACATAAATTTGTAAAAAGATAGATTCCCAACAAATGGTGTTGTGCAAACTGATATTCACATATAGAAGAATGGAACTAATTCCATATCTATCACCCTGCACCAAAATCAATTCAAAATGCATTAAAGAAATATATAAACTGGGCGTGGTGGCGCACACCTTTAATCCCAGCACTCGGGAGGCAGAGGTAGGAGGATTGCTATGAGTTCAAGGCCACCCTGAGACTACATAGTGAATTCCAGGTCAGCCTGGACTAGAGCGAAACCCTACCTCGAAAAAAACAAACAAACAAAAAAAGAATAATATAAGACCTGAAACTTTTAAAGTGCTAGAGAATAACTTACAAAAAAACCTTCAAATGTAGTCAAAGATTAGGATTTTCTGAAAACAATATAAGTACTAATGAACATTTTGATATATTAAAATTCTTTAAAGTGCACAGTTTATAATAAGATTTCATCTGTTGCACAGTCCTGTGGGTTTTGACAAATTTACAATGCTTTACATTTACTATCAGAATGTTTCACACAATCTGTTCATCACTCTAAAAATTTCTTGTGCTCCACTTTTTATCTCCTTGTTACTCCCTAAATCCTGACAGTCACTCATCTTGATTTACTGTGTCTATAGTTTGCCTTTTCTAGAATTGGGATCAGACAGTTTTTTATTTTTCATTTTTTTTTCATTGAGTGAACCTTCATATCTTCGTATGGCTTGATAGCTTTCTTTTTTTAATGAAGGTAACATTGTTTTTTAATTAAAGAAGTTTTAGTCATTTGTGTATTTAATTTTCTTGTTTCTTTTTATATTAACCCTCTTATTTTGGATATTAATTCATGATTTATAAGTTTTAATATCTCTGGCTACACATTTTACTGGTATTATCTTTCAACCAGCCAATACTTTATTCTCCTATTACTGGTTCATGTTTTCTTATTTCTACTATGTTTATATTTATGGTATTTTTGGGATTGTGAACACTTTGAATTGGATATTACCATGTGTTTTATTTTGTATTTTTTTCTAATTAGTGTTGAGATTTTCCTAGTACACTTAAGTAATTGGTATATCAACTTGATTTATTTGATACTCAATGTTTAGCATACTATGATATGCCTAGAGAAGTTCTTATATAGGACTATCTTAGAACATCCCAATCTTTAGGATTCTGTCCATTTATATCTCTGACCATCAATCATACAAATTCTGAGCCTTATGTGCCTTTTGAATCATTTGACTTATATTCTAGTTGTTCTTGACCTGATATCACTTAATCATTGAAAACCTAAAGACAGCACACCATTTTATAATATAGTTATTAACAGAAAGAAAAAGACTAACAAGTCAATTTGCTACTCTTGTTATCTCTGAGAATAAGCAGAAGTGTGAGAAACCTTTGATGAGCACACAGGAACTAAAGTTCAGGACTGTGTTTGATTTCTTTTACCTGGAAAGTGAGTATGCAATCATTTCAAATTCTTTTTCTGTATATTTTGCACATAGTCAACATCTGTGAAGGGTAACAACAGGGAAGACAGGTGAGTAGCCAGGAAAAATGGATACTTTCTCAATTTTTTCTTTTCTTCCTCCCTCACCCACTAATGCCATTGAATTAAATTTACTACATCCTGAAGTCAAATTATATGCAAACTATAATATTATTATAGTTTGATTTATGTAACTTTGAATAAACTATTTCTATAGAAAATAGTCAGAAAATTCGAATATTTGTAACCAATGATATGGTCCAACGCATTAGTTCATTTATTTCTTTTACTTATTTGTTTAGTAATTATAATTACATATATTGCATTTTCTAAGTACTGCTTTAGGTACTAGCATTCAGTAGTGAACAATAAAGAATCAATAATTGTTCTTGTGTGATTTCTAATGATTACAAAAATAATATTTATAAAGGTTGAAAGATGTATACAGAATAAGGGGCCTGGCCTTCTGGGACACAGGCATAATGAGAAACTTCAGGCTATGAAGAAGTAACCTTGAGCTAGATACAGCTTTTGTGAGAGACCCCCAGCTCAGAGCAGTCTGTGGAGATGGATGAGACACATGGTTGTAGGAGCTGAAATCTGAGGTCCTTCACAAGCACCTGGAGGTGATTTCCAGGAAAGTTGATGTCCCTGTCATTTCTTGGGTGAGCTCCATGGGCTTGAGGGAAGTGTCATGGTGGGTGTGCCCAGGAAGTGGCCCAAGGACACAAGTGTATTTACTTTCCACACCAGGCAGAGCAGTAGTAACAGAAAAGGCTGCATGTGGAAAAATGATCTCCAAAACCAGAGAAAAAGTTGGAATTTGCATGTGGAGGGCCTCAAATGGTAATTATTGAAGAAAGTAGATCTGTGAGACAGATAATCTTCTTATCTAAAAGGCACATTGACTTGACCTTTTTGAATCATGGAAACTAGCAGCCCTTCCCCACTCAGTGGAGAAGGAGTTAAAAAACCATATCAACACAACCAGAAGAATGCTGACAGAGGCCATCACACTTTATTTCACTTTATTGTTTACTTTTTTTTATATTTTACTATTTATTCAGTTGATTTCAAAATGAGTTTAAGGCAAGAAAATTTTCAAAAAGAAAAGAAAGTTGAAAAATTATTGGCCACTTTCTCTAATGAACATAGATTCAAAAATCCTCAAAGGAATATGTTCAAAGTGAATTAAAGAGCACATAAAGGGGGTATACATTGAAAATAACATAGTTTCATGCTAGGAATGTAAGTTAGTTTCAAAATATGTGTGAAGATAAATATAATACAACATATAAACCTACTAAGGGGCAGAAATCACATGATCATATCAGATAGATAAAGCATCTGACAATTTCCATATACATGATAAAAGTTCTGAAGAAACTTAGGTCTAGAAATAACATATCTCAATAGAGTTTAGGTTTAACAAGCCTATTGCAAACATTGTATTAAAAGAGGGAAATGGAGATTATATCCCCTAAAGTCTGTAACAAGGTGCAATTATCCACCTTTACTCCTTTTATTCCTAATTCACTCATGTCACATATTTCCTTACAATGATGGAAAACTGTATAAATCAGACACCAACTGTTACATAAACCGTGACCATAATATCTATTATAAAGGCAATAAATGGCTCTTTTTTTGTAAAGGCTACCAATATTTAAAGTAAAATCTCACCAAGATATTGGTGAAGGTGCTTGTAGAATAAGAGTTCTTATATTTACTGCATGAATAATTTATTTTTCTCATAATGATTTCATAAATCTCTCATGGAGACTAATGATTTATAATCCTGTATTACAAGGATTTTGTGTCTCCAAGAAGTGGAATCTATAGTATATCCCACTAATTCAATTTGTCATTTAGCTTTCTATCTTCTTTCTTTTTCATCTCTGCAGAGCTCCAGTGTTGATCCCGTTTCAGGTGTCAGTCAATATGACATGTAATCCTAGGAGGATATAGCTTTGAACTAATATAAAAGCTCTGTCTCATCAGATTTAAGTTGTTCCCATATCGATGACTTTAAGGTTGTGGCTCCCTGTGTGATGCAGTCCCCTCCTTCTCCCTGCCATTTCTGTTAACAGAGACACCCTGTCTGTTCTGTTGTGATGTCTCTAATTATTTTCTTTAAGGATAATTTCTCTACTAGAATGATCATAGGCTGTTAACATAATTTATATCTAAAAGGTAACTCATATGTATTTCTGGAGATATAAACATGAAGCCATCACGGATTTTAGAAAAGACAATTACTGTCTTGTGTATGTATACATAAAAATCATCTTTGCAGAGTCATAGACCCTCAAATTGCAGCCTCGTATCTGCTTCCCCCCACCCCCCTGACACCAGCTCAGCCTACTTCCAGCTTTCATGTGCATGATTCCTTTTGTTCCTTTCTGCCTTCTGATTGCCTCTCGTTCCCCTCTCTGATGATCGACATTTTCTATCATAGCCCATACTTACTCTCCCAGACTCAGATTTTAAATCCTCAACCCTTTGATTCCCTTGAGATTACATAATACAGAAGCAACTGCTTACATTCCCTACAAATAGTAGTGTTGGGTTTCATATCAGATTTTATATGTTAGAAAAGCACTGTAACATTGTCAGTGATAGATTTCTCTGTGGATTCTTCAAGTACCTGTTGGTGATCACAGCTATGTCATGCCTGGCATATCAATATATATACTTGACATATAGTTACTGACTAAAACAATGAGTAAGTGAAAGAATGGCTTATGTTATGTGTGGCCTCATGGACGTTCTGATAAAATTTTAGATTGCGGGGCTGCATAGATAGATTGCCACACAAATATTAATAATCCTAGTTCAAAAGCCCAGCAGTCATGTGAAAAGTTAGAAACATGACTGGAAGTTCTTTATAATTTCAACCACACCAATGGGTGAGAAGAGAGACAGAGAGAGAAGAATCTCTGAAGCTTAATAGTGTTTGTAAACAGTGGTGAAAAACTTGACAACCTGTCTCAAAGGAGGTGGAAGGCAAGGACATGTACCAAAAATATTTTTTATTAGACTGGAGGCTATGTTAGAGATTAATCTTCACCAAGCATCCAATTTTGGGTAGCATCTAGAATTCACTTGATAAGAAAATATGGGCATACAATTGAGAAGAAATAAAAAAAAATCCTGGGCTGGAGAGATAGCTCAATGGTTAAGACACTTGCCTGCAAAGCCTAATGACCTGGGTTAATTCCCAGTACCCATGTACAACAAGATGCACAAAGTGACACGTGCATCTGGAGTTCATTCGCAGTGGCTGAAGGCCCTGACACCATCTCCCTCTCACTCTCCCTCACTCTTTCTCTCTCTCTCTCTCTCTCTTCTATTTCTCTCAGCTTGCAACTAGATAATAAATAAATAAATAATATTAAAAGACAAAATCTTTAAATTTCAAAGGTCATGATTGATTTTTTTCCTGAAGTATGAATAGCAGGTATCCTCCTTTCATGAGGGACTCACATCCTTCCCAGCTCAACACTCCCCTAAGTCGTGATCTTCAAAACCCAATATTGTTTCCAGAGCTAAGTCTGCTCATCACATTCTAATCTCAGACATTTAGACTGAGGATTTACATGTGCAGGCACACTTTGTCCTTCATGGGGACATGTCCTGGAATCCATTCATCTGCTGACATTAGGTTGCTTTCCCGTCTTGTTTATTGTGCTTAATTCTGCAGTGAACATGAGAATATTGCCATCTTTATGAGACAGTGATTTCCTTCTTTTAGAATTTATCTCTGGAAGAGTGGTTGATGGGTCATATAGAAGTTTGAATTTTAGCTTTTAGAAGAAACATTCCAAACAACAGTGTGAAGGCTTCTTTACAGTATAGCCTTACCAACACCTACATCTTACTGATAATGCTAACAAGTGAACAGTGACTTCTCATTGTGGTTTTGATTTGCATTTTTCAAGTTAATGATGCTGATCATACTTGTTAGTCATTTGTATGAGTTTTGTGAATACATGACTACTAATCTCCTTTCCCTATTTTAATATGCTCACATATGTGATTGGATACATGTGTTCAGCTCTCAAGTATGAGTTACTTATATAGTTTGCATAATAGCCTCTATCATTATTCCTAGAATGCCTTCATATTGTTGACTTTTTCCTGAATATACAGATTTTTTTCAGTTCAAAATACTCCCATTTGTTTTTATTTTTATGTATAAGTTTGTAATGATAGCTTCCCAAAATATTGAAAGACATTTATCTGTCTTTTCCTCTGAAAATTTTATGGTTTTAGGTATTATATTTAAATATGGAATACCCTTTTGAGTTTTTAATATTATAATAAGAACTCTATAGCATGTGTGTGTGTTTGTTTATATCTTCCAAAATTTCTAGTTTTCTCAAAACTTTTTGTGGGAGACACTGTCTTTCTCATTATAAGTTCTTGGTAGGAATGCCAAAAATCAAGTGACCTATGTAACTGTGGGGCTATTTCAAGACTATCTATTCTGTCCCATTAGTCTATTTGAATGTTTCAATGCAAGCAGAATACTGCTTGATATCTATACCTTTGTAATTTAATTTGGACTCGGGGAGAGTGATGGCTCTGGCTGTGTTCTTCTTTCTCAAGACTGTTTTCATTAACTGCATATATAACTCTATACCCTAGGTCTCCAGATCCACTAAGAGAAAAGTGCTGGACAGAGGCATTTAGTGCAGGATCCTTCTGAAGGAACTGGACTCTAGCTTGCTTTTCTTGAGAATTTAATAAGACTTGGGACACCCTAATTTTCTGAAACCCTCTATTAGAATCAATTAAGAAATATGAAGAAGCACAAATATCTGGGAGGTATGGTGGTTTGATTCAGGTGTCCCCCATAGACTTAATGCATCCTGAGTGCTTGATCCCCAGCTGATGGCAATTTTGGAATTGGAAACTTGTTAGAGGTGTGTTGTTGAGGGTGCCTTATGGGGGTTGCAGCAGGCTTCCCCTTGCTAGCTTTTGGCATACCTTCCTGCCACTGTTTGCGCTTCTGTGGTGGTGGTGATGTCCACCCTCTTCTTATGCCATCAACAGAAGTAATGAATTATTTCATGGAGGAAAAGCTTCATTTGAACAGAAGAGATAGCCAACTGGTAGTCTTTGGTCACAAAGCTCTGTTCTGTCTTACTAAGTGGTCTTCAGAACTGATGGCTTCAGAGGGCGCTATAGTCTCTGGATTGCTTTATGAGAAAGACTTAAAAATGCTCCTGTTTTTAGCTCCCACTCATTCCAATATTTATTATTTGACCAACTGAAATTAAATATCTTTGTACAAGCATAGTTGCATACTGAAATCATTTTTTAAAAGTCACATTTAGGCTTTGTAATAGAAAACAGGAAAAATCCACCTACTTTTCTGATATAAAATTAAAAAGTGTCTAAATATTACGCTCTCAAGAATTGCTCATTAAGTGATTTCTACATTTTCAGTCTATTTCAGCTATCCTTTTTCATTGAGCAAGGACTGAAATCACACCCATTTCCTCCCTACCTTCAACCTACATATGTTCACCTCCTTGTATGCTAATTGCATATTAGGGGGCTGCATACTGTGCCAGGTGTTGTGGACATAAAGAAACATAAAATTCCTGCCCCGAAGGATATCCCATTTTAACAGAAACTTAGTTGTGGATTAGTTTTAAAGCTACATCTTAAATGTTATAATGGAGATCCTGCTATTTCACTTAAATGCCATAAAAGATAAAAGGATTTAACCTTTCTAAGGGCATAAGAGATTGGAAAATCCATTTTATATTTTTTCATTTTGCATGATTAGGTGTGATAATGACTACTAAATATCATCTAAGGGACCAAGTTGGCTAAGGTTTATGATCATCATATTATCTTTTTCTTCGTTGTATATCAGCCAGGTACCTGGCAGAGTAGAGGACTTAAGTGTAGTAAAGAAAACCACCTTTTGGGGGATGAAGGGAGGGAGGGAGGGAAAGAGAGAGAGAGAGAGAGAGAGAGAGAGAGAGAGAGAGAGAGAGAGAGAGAGAGAGAGAGAGAGAGAGAGAGAGAGAGAGAGAGAGAGAGATTGAGTTTTATAGCTTGGGAAAAAATGGCCAGTTCATTCCCACAGTAATGAATGGATTCATTAAGGAAAAGCTGCATCTCTACAGCAGAAATAGAAATAGACAAGAGGGACTGCATTAAAATGAAACAAAACAAATGAGGAAATGATCGTGAGCACAAAATTATTTTTGAATTCTAAGGCCTTTTTCAATTACTAGT
>PVHP010018558.1:0-32088 GCA_004024765.1 Zapus hudsonius
AAATGCCTTAGAGGCTACATAAATTGAATTATCATATAACATAAAGCACGAAATTAACCACAAAATCTAGATTAACTCTCGTTGTTCCATAAAAAGAAAAAAAATATGTCTTTAGTTCCTGGTTAATTGAATGGATACTGTTCTCAGTGCCAAATTATAGGAGATCAACAATTAATTTAGAAGAGAATCTTTTTCATCTCATTTCTACAATGAAAGGAGTATTTCTAAGCACAAGTTGGAACAATATGACTATTCTGCAACAGACAGTAATATTATGTGTAAAATGAGATTTGAAATGACTGTGTGTTTTTCAGTTTCCAATGGCATCTGTGGTTTACTTTATAAATGCTCCCTTTAGAGAATACAAAGAAAGAATCAACTCTCTTCATAGCTGGCAACTGAGCCAATACATAATGCTTGCTATTGGTATTTTAAAGGTTGTTTTGCACATTGAGGACACACACAGAAGAGCAATTTCTGAATAACAGAACATTTCCAAGACTATAAAATTTAGAAGACGTTATTATTCCTTATACAATACTTGTTTGCTATAGTTAGAAAGCCTTTAGAACCTAACACTATTTCTCACATCTCATGCGAGGAAAGGTAGGAAAGTTTGAAACTACAATGTTTTGGGAAGGTTTGGAGAATTAGTTGGTCTGATGAACTGTTGGTTAGGATGCAATTTGACAAAAGAACTATGGAGAAGAATGATTTGGCAATATCTCAAAAAGTCCTTATTCCTAGAATTAGCAATTCAAAGTCATGTGAAGCTGCTTTCCACCCCGAGGCCTCTGGAGCAGCATCTGTGTCTGGACTCCAGCTGTTGGTGAGCTTCCCTTTCAGGTAACGACTCACCGCTTTGCTAGCCAGGAGTGGAAGTTACTCTCTTCTAAACCTGTCTACACCCCTGGCTTTCTCTATCGCCCCTCCACCTTTAGAGCCAGACACAGCAGGTCAGACCCTTCCTCACTTTCCCCTCATGACACCCTCACATGTCTGCCTTCTTCCTTGGCCTCCAGAGCTCACAGGCTTGCCATGACACTGAAGCTCCTCCACAGTGAAGGAACATCTGACAGTTATAACCACCAACCATTACACCCACAGGTTTGTAGTGTTGTGCATGGGGACAATCCTAGTGCCACTCTGGGGTGTCTAATGGCTGTACTGGGGGACAATGAGGTGATCATCACACTGCCTGCCACTCTCTTCATGCAGTCAGTGCCTTTGCCACGAGTTTAGTCTATTTTAACTGCTCCTATTGACATACAGTAATGGATCAAAATAATAGGTTTTATGAAGAAATTTTCCAAACTGTATACTATATACTCCTTTACCGTCTTTTGTCCCCCCCGGTTCCTTCCATCTGGCTCCCGTCCTCTTCCCCAAAGATCCACTTCTACTTTTATGCTTTTTATTTAAAACAAAACAAAACAATTTTTTGTAAAACTTAGTACATTTCAAGTTGTACATTTTAACTTATTTCCATAGGATATAAAAGATGTGGCATCTAAATTTATTTTTTTCTGTCATTGTTAACATGGGAAAAACTTCTCCTAGGTTGACAAACACATATCCTCTCCCCAGATAGGATACTGATGTGCCAAATTTTGGGGTCCCCAAAGACCACTCAAGAGTCAAAGCGATGCAATCACATTGGGGTCTTTATTGCAGGCTTGAGGCAGGACTCTTTCTCTTAACCAAAGCAGCGATTCAGGGAGAAGAGCCCTGAGCCCAGAATTAACAGGGTTTTAAAAGGATTTAAGTAGGGGGTTTCCAACTTGGCAGTTACATGATTGGTTGTCATTTAAAAATTGCTTAGCAAGTACATAAAGAATATATTTTGGCTATATGTGATGAGTGATACCACAACTTTTTGACCTCACACAGTGCTGTGTAAGCTAAAGAAATGGGTACAAGGGCAAAATTTAAAACTGAGTATGTGGCATTCGTGTAGTTTCAAAGTTTCCAAACAACATACATGAGTCAAAATAACTTTTTAGAGCACAAGCAATTTCCCAAAACATGCTTATCAATTATTCCTGCACTTGGATTGCCCTGTTCGTTGCCCAGTGCAACACACTAACCTACTATAAAACTCTGTCTTATCCTTAAGGACTCCTGTCAGCAAGGTTTATTTTAAAATGGCTGTGCTTATGTTAAGACCATGTTGTGCTTTATTGGGGTCTCATTCTCACAATACAAATGACAGACCAAAGGACAATTCCACCAAAACCAGCTCGTAAACCCATGAGTTTATTGGGGTTACTTACAGAGCAGGGTAAGGGGTTTCTTACATGAACAATCGATGACTCAAGTGCAGCCACACAAGGAGAAGTCTCATCACATTCTAGATGACCACCTCTCCAGAGCTGCTTCAACTCAAGGCAGCTGCAGCGTCAGAAAGCCGCTGTCCAGCACACCAAATCAGAGTCTTCAGCACAGTGCACCACCTACCGGCACCTCCATCAGAGGCTCTCTCATCCCAAGCAGTTGTTTTCACTTTGTGTGACCTTAGAGTGTGGACTTGCAACCCTGTTCCCAGACTTGTTGACTTCCTGAGTCTGTATCTTCCTTCCTCACCACCACTCCCCAGGAAAGAATGTTTCTGTTTCTGTTTCTAGCTAACATAACCTCAGGGTGTGGTTGTGTGACCCTTAAATTTTAGGTCTCCCAAACTTGAGTTCCTGAATCCCCAGTGCCTCCTTTCTCTCTTCATTTCAGAGGAATCTGTTACACAAGTGTATGTTTTGATTGTCTATTTGTTGCTCTTTTAGAAAATCAGATGGCATTCTTCAAATGTTTAAAAAGACAGAACATCAAATATGGCCACAACACTGAATTATTAAATTTACCCCTAATTTATCACATGGCTTGCTTAAAATGCCACTTATGGTTAAATTCTAGCCATCTTTCTCATGCTTTCCTTTATAAATAAAAATAATTAGCAATATTGTTTCATGACTGTTTGTGTTGAGAGAACACATTAATTTATATTAATGAAATTAATCATGTCTGCTCGGTGTCATGATTGAAAAATCTACGTCAGTATAAACCCGTGCTCTGGTAATGTGAACATCCATTTGTGCACTTTCTTGTGGCATTTCTGAACACGTGCAATGCCAGAGGCCAAAGAAACTTCAGTCGAAACACAGATTTATGTGTCATGCCAACAAGACTTGGATTAAAAGCACTGTATTGCAGTCACTGACCCCAGAAAACACTTAGGCAGTGTCTACACATGAAGTCAGTGCCTTTGCCATGATTTTAGTCTATTTTAACTATTCCTATTAGCATACAGTAATGGATCAAAATAATAGGTTTCATGAAGAAATTTTCCAAACTGTATACTATATACTCCTTTACTGTCTTTTGTTCCCCACCTCCCCCATTCCTTCCAGCTGGCTCCCGTCCTCTTCCCCAAAGCTCCACTTCTACTTTTATGCTTTTTATTTAAAACAAAACAAAACAATTTTTTTGTAAAACAGTACATTTCAAGTTGTCCATTTTTAACTTATTTCCATAGGATATAAAAGATGTGGCATCTAAATTTATTTTTTCTGTCATTGTTAACATGGGAAAAACTTCTCCTAGGTTGACAAACACATATCCTCTCCCCAGATAGGATACTGATGTGCCAAATTTTGGGGTCCCCAAAGACCACTCAGGAGTCGAAGTGATGCAATCACATTAGGGTCTTTATTGCAGGCTGGAGCCAGGACTCTCTCTCTCTCTGTCTCTCTCTGTCTCTCTCTGTCTCTCTCTCTCTCTCTTTACTGACACAGTGGATCAGGGAGAAGAGCCCTGAGCCCAGAATTAGTAGGGTTTTATAGGGATTTAAGCAGGGGTAGGGGGTTTCCAACTTGGCAGGATCATGATTAGTTGACATTTAAAAATTTCTTAACAAGTACATAAAGAATATATTTCGGCTATATGTGATGTCAGTCCACATCTGAATATTTAAAAATCAGCAATCAATTACATAGTTTTAATGTGCTGGGCAGATGAATATCTGAGGCACAACTCTAAGAATTTTTTTTATTCACGAAATATTCTAGAAATTACATTTTTCACTTTTAATTTCCTTTATACTATACTTATTAACATATATTAACTTTAAATATTATTAGGCTTCACTGTAACACTTCTGTTTATGAACATATTGTTGTACCCCTTCCTAACTCTCCTCTCTAACTCTCTATTCTCCCCGTTTCCCGGGTCCCCTTAACTATCCCTTATAGTCTCTCTACTGCTCTCCGATCATATTTTTTACCTAGGAAGTGGATTTATTGGAGCAGTTACCAATAGGCAGCAAGGGACATAGAAGGCTCTTCTGAGGAACTGGTCTCCTGAGTGTCAGGGAAGGTGTTTGTTCTGGTGGAGTTTCACCTGCAGAATTCTTCTTGCACTTTGGGACTCCAGAGATGCAGCCCATTGAGGGAGAGGTCATCAATGGTGGTAAACAGCAGTGCACCTTTGTGATGGTTAAGTTTCTTGTCAACTTGACCTGTTTAGTCATCTTGGGTGGGTCTCAGAGGATGTTCACAGGAAGGCGACCATCTCAGTAGGGGGCTGGATGTAAGGAGGCTCAGGGGAGCTAGAAATGATTTTTTTTTAAATTCTAACTTTCAAATGTGAGAAAAAAAATGTGAGGCTTGCATTTCTACTTCTGACTTATTGCAACTCTAGTCCTAACATCCATTTCTTGAAAAAAAGTGGGATTTAAATATTTATTCCTCAATAATTCTCCACTGTGTACATGTTCGTCACATCTTTGATTCTCCATCTGCTGGGTTTCCTCTATGTCAGCTATTAATAAGATGTGAGATATTTGCAACTTTTTTGGTGTTTAAGCTTCCTTTCTGGCTCAGTTGCAGTTTCAGCATCTCCTCTTAGCCAATAAATGCCAGGTACCTTCCATATTCTTACTTTAAGTCTAAGCTCCTCTTCAGAAGCTGACTTGATATGCATTGACTTCTTACTAATTTATAAGGTTTTTCAAGCTCATATGATATTACCCTGGGATTTTTCATCATATTTGACCTATTGTAAATTCACATTGTAAATTTTAGTAGGAAAAGAATTTGTTTAACTGGAGCACACATGATTATGGAGTCTTACATTAATATGAAGAAAGGAATGAGGGAAAACAAGACTTCACCAAACCTCTGAATTTGTGCTAATTAAAAACTTAAAAACTCTGTAGAAAGGTGATAGACTGAGTACTTTGAGAGAGAAATAAAATATTGACTCAATGTAAGGAAATTTTCCCAATATTTAAGTAATAAAAGTTAGGGTGTTTTCTATTTTTATTGGTGCTCACAGTTTAGTATATAAATCTTGTGCATTAGAAAACATGGACACCTGTCCATGTTATATGTATATGTATATATAAGATATATGTCCATGGTAGAGCCTTGGGCTAATATGCATGAGGCCAGCCATAGGTTTGATTCTCAACACTGGATCACACACACACACACAGACACACACACACACACACACACACACACACACACAGAGCAAGGAAGATTTCTTGAGCTGGAAGTATAACTTAGCAGTGAAATGGTTTTTTAGCATCTTTGGGAGATGAGTTTGATCCCCTGATGCATTTTAAAAGAAAAATAAAACCAAACAAAAATAACTTGGACATCTGATTAACAACATAGATTAATAAGGTTTCAGATTCTCGGCATCTGGATATCTCAGGTGAGAGGTTGTGAAATTGATAGGCACAGAGACTGGAAAATGAACGAGAAGAAGCAGGAAGTGTCTTGGTATGTCCTTTTCAGAAGTAAAATTAAAACAGAAAGAGAATTATTGCCGGCTTCTTGAGCCAAGGTTGAATTCTGCAACGACAATATGTTTCTTTCAAGTTATGACTTCCTCAAAAAAATAATAATAACATAACCCACAGGTCTTCAAACTTTTCAGCTTCAGCTCTATTTTGAATGCAAGCAACAGAAAACATTAACTAGTGAACACAGTTCATCTCACAGATTTGGGCCATGTGTGATTGAGTAATAATTTGTAGCACTGAGTGGAACCTGAGATGCTGCATTATTGTGTGTTTCATGAGCTTAGTCTTGCACAAATGGACTGGGCAGGTAAATGTAGGACACATTGCTTGGCATCTGGAAGCCTTCAGAACGTTTTCAAAAAAGACTTGAAACTTCTTCTGAGAGAATTGGAGTCAATTTTCATCTACTTCTCTTAGACATGATCCCATTTCATATTTTTCCAAATATTATTTTTGGTAATAAAATGAGATGAAAATGATTGATGGATATATAACACATAACAAAAATAGGTGAAGTGAACTTCATAATTTGTTTATGTTAAATAATTTTAAGAAATCCAAGAAACTCAGATACTTATAGTGTAATATGTACATTATGTGGGAATAAATAAAAGGGGTGCATTATTCTTCAAACTGCTACCCTCAAATGTTCTCATAAATTTTCTTCTCTATTTTTATAGGCTGGCAAGAACATTAGCAAATTTTCACATGATTGACTCTCCAGAAGACATCTCAAGAGAAGGAAAGAGGCTCTAATGGAAGAGTGACATAGAAAATTGAGTACTAACTTTTCCCAGACAAAAAGGTAGTCCAGCTTCTGTTCCTCAGTTTCCAGGATAAAATGCCCTGACAGAAATAACAGGTACCAAGTAAGTGTAGATAAAATGGAATAATCCACCTATTTTGAGGATAGGCCTTACATGTCATTGATGTGTCCCCAGGGTTGAATTCAGTGTCTGGCAAACAGTTAAGTACTCAATAGAGTATCTATTGATCCTAGGCGGACTCTAAGAACAGAGACATGAGCAGCTTATGAGTCTTAATTTTTTAAAAATGCTTTCTGTTCTTTATTTAAGGGATATTTTTGACAAATGTTTATCTCGATGTAAGAATGCCATTTGAGTTTTAAGGCAGTTTTCTAATTTTATATACCATTTGAAACTTTGAGCAATATTTTGTAATTTTGTGAGTCAGGACACACAAAAGTGTGCATTTTTGTTTGAGAATTTTAATACTTTTTGACCATTGCACTATCTCAATTCAATTCAGTAAATGTTTATTGGATACAAATTATGTGTGATGCAATAAAAGTTATTACATCAATTTCAAAGTTGGAAAACATTGTTGCAGACATCAAGGGCTCACCAACCAGCAGAGGAATTTCATACATACAGAAATCACTTCTGTATGAGGCTGATGGCCAAATACTCTGAGTGGAACAAAGTAAACAAAGTGTATTTGACATTGTATTTATTAGTAATTAAAGTTGCCAAGAAGCATTTTATTAGTAGCAAAATTATAATTGGCAGATTGCATTATCTAAAATTAATATCATAAAACTTTAAAAATTAATACTATAACACTCAAAACAGACAATGTTGAATTGTTTGACAAGAAACAGCTCAATTTACCCATGGTAAGAATGTCTTAGCAGGAGGTGAAAATATGTAGACAGCACAGGTGGTTAATTTTGCTGAATGAGCTCATTCCTGAAGGAAGGGGGAAAACTTGAGTACTAACTGAGGAGCAGAGCTGTTCAAAATGAATACTTTTATGTCATCTTTTGATGCAGAGTAGAGGACACCTGAGAAAAAGCTTGTTAAATGGTGTTATGGTCAGCTTTCTAGGTGCTGCACAGAAAGGACCCGAGCAAAAGAGGCTTGTCGAGGAATGGATTTATTTGCCTTATGGACTCGAGGGGAGACTCCATCCTGACAGGGAAGATGATGGCATGAGCTGAGGGGTGGACATCACCTCTGCCACAGTACTGGAAACAGCGGCAGGAAGGTGTGCCAAATACTGGCAAGGGGAAGCTGGCTTATAACCCCCAAAAGCCTGCCCCCAACAACACAGCTCCATTGAGGTTGTAAAATCCAAACTGCCATCAGCTGAGGGTCGATTAGGAAACACCTGGATTAAACCATGACAAATGATATTGGGAAGGTGTATTTGGAGTATGAAACTAAAATAGAGACCATCATAGAATATGAATTAAATTAGCAAAAGAGAGGAGAAGACTGGATATAGACTGGAGAAAGAGGAAATGACCTTATAATAATTATTATTAATAAAATAATAATAAAATAACAATAATAATAATTATTATTAATTAATAAAAACACACAGCTAGGCATGGTGGTGCACACCTTTGATCCCAGCACTTGGACTAGGAGGATTGTGGTGAATTCGAGGATAGCCTGGGACTACAGAGTGAGTTTCCAGGTCAACCTGTGGTAGAGTGAAACCCTATGTCAAATAAACTAACAAAAAAGTATAAAATTCCAATATGCAATGAGGGAAGAAGGAAAGAAGCTCAATCAAGGTTTCATGTTTCATGGGAGGACATATGAGGAGGTCTTTTGATTTTTTTTAAACATAGTAGGATGAAAGTAATCACAGAATGACTTGACATAGAAATTTATCAGTGCCTCTCCTTTCACTATCCTTCACATAAAAAAAACCCGAAATATTAATGCTTGGTTAAGATCTTCCACCTAAAGCAATTGGGGCATATATTTTTCACCAATTTATCACTTACCACTGTAGCTAATATATTTCATGATAAGTTTGGAGTAATACATCATATCTAATGTAAGCATTCAGTGAAAGACTGAATTCCACGTCCACCGACATTATCTCCACTGCCTACTACCACAACCTGTACACAGGTTTGACTGTGTAATTCTCAGCATTTGAAACAATCTGCTAATCATATAACTATTCTGGAACATGTATGATACTAACGTTGATGAAATCAAAGTAGCAGGTTCGAAAAATTTGCTGAATGTCACGCAGAAAGTGAGAGGTGAAGCCAGGGTACTATCCAGACAGTTCAATTCCATCTCTGATTATAGTTGCTAAGACTGTACCAGCAAAATCTAGCTCTCTCCATAACCATACAGGTTACTTAGAACCCAGACTGCTAAATATCTGTGAGAGATAAACTACTGAAGAGAAGGCAGACCGTTGCATCCTGTCCTGATAATCCACAAAGGAAAAGCTAAAATAACTAAATTGATTATTGTCCTTATGGCACATCTGTGGAAGCTTTCAAAAAACTGCTGATTCATGAATAAGCTGCTATTGATATTTATCTAATATATGTTAAGAATGATAAATCCTATTTTTAGTTTTAAAACCACATATTTCAACATTTTCAAGAGTGTATTGAAATTGTACGTATATTAAATTTAATCAATAATATTCTTCACATTTTATTAACTTTTCTTCATGCATATTTTGTCCACATCCCATTTCATGATTTATCTTTCAAGGTCAGGTAAAATTTGTATGCACACCAGTATGGAACATGACTTCATGAATTTTAGAATTTTTAATCAATGTCTTATTATGTAGCATTGCATAGAAGAAATAAATTTGACATCTTTCTGAAACTCTCGTGATTTTGCTTCAGAACAAAGATATGCTCATGCTGGTAAACTTGGAGGAATGTATGCTCTTGAATTGGTCTACATAAATTGTAGAATATTTGTCATCATAAAGTTCAAGTCATCTTCAGGATGAGACATAGGGTCTAATATTGGCTTTGTGAAGACATTCCACCTTTGTGATCTATGTTCTTAGCTAACAAACAGAAACATAAGTACCACCTTCATGTAGCTGAGAGGCTCCCCACTTCTTCTAATCATGCATCTCATGCCCTGCAGCACAATCAACTCAGTGAGTCTTTTGGTCATTAAACTTGAAAAGACAACTATATATATTCTTCCTCCCACACTAGTCAAAACAAGTAGGATTGAGAGAATTGTCTTTCTCCTTTGACATTGTCAGTCTAATAAGTTTAAATAGAAAAAATATTTTTCAATTTTTTTTCATTATCACTGAAACTGATATTTAAAGCTAACTACTTTAAAGTCAGTGTGCGAATGTGGAGTTACTCTCTCAGGCACTTCCCTCTGGGGTGAAATGACCTTGGATTAAAGAACAAATATCTGATTCCACATTTATGTCAGTAAATCTCGAGAAAATAAATACAGACAGGCTGAAAATGTAATTTTGCATATTCTAGTGTTTTCTGAAAGTCACTAGGAAAGATACCATATTCCAATACAATATGCATACATCACCTCTTTTAGGTGATATTTATTTTTACAGAAATGCCCCAGGTGAATACAGCTCTACATTTTGATATTTCTATTTTAGGAACTAAGTCATCATTCAAAGCCTCTACTTTAAAAGAATGGTCACTGCACATCTTTTTTCTGATACTTTCTCACAAAGACTCAGTGGGCTCAGTGATGAACTGTGTAAGTTTAGAGCAGGTGCATCCTCCAGTTTAAGAACCTTTGACATTCCTCTCCAAGTAATGATGTTTATCTGCACTGTGGGTTATTGTTTATAGAAGGCTTCCTTACCAGTTCTTATTGCTATAAACCTGACTGCAATTTCTGAGTCATTCTGAAAGGTCTTCAGCTTGAGAACATGCACACTATTACTCCTGCTGAAACTGCCCATCTTAAGACATCCTTATTGCTTCTACCTGAAATAATAGGAAGAGGAGATGTGTTCAGATGTAAGAATCAAGGAAATATGTTTCACTTAACAAAGACCTCATCAGGAGTTCAGTAAAACCCAGTGATTGCTTTCTAGTGAAAAGCTCTGCTCTGGGAAGAACAACTTGACCTATTGAACATGGAGTCATTTTTCAGCTCTTGCTTCTCTCCCTCCACCCCTGCTCCACTGGAAAAGCAGTCATCTGATTCCTTGTGTTCATTCCAAGAAAACACACAAAGAGTGTAGCTCTCCTACAGTGAATCCTCCTGGTAGAAACAGGGTGTGCACTCAGGATGCTGAGATAGGAGGATTGCCATGAATTCAAGGCAAGCCTGGGCTACAGAGTGAATTCAGCCTGGACTAGAATGAAACTCTGTCTCAAAAAAATGAAAGGAAAAAATATGAAAGAAACTGGGTAGCTTCTGCTTATCAGTCAGTTTATGATCCTGGAGGATGTCGCCCCAGGGTTCCCAGTGATTCTTCCTCTCCCTTCCTGCCCAGACTCATCCATGCCATTCCTGTTATTCATGTCAAACAAGCCGGGCTGTTTCCGCTGTTCTTCTTGGTCCTCTCACTTTGATTGATGTTGTCTTCCCAGATACCCAAGGTGCTTTGTTACCATTTCTTGCATTTCAGTTCAAATACTAGTGCCTTAATCAGATCTTGGCTCACCAATATCATCCCTGTACCCCTCTTATTACTAGTTCTTGTCTCTTTATTCTTTCACTTTCTTCATAGCACTGAACATGATGTATAATTATCTATGCATGTTTATTAGTAAAATTTCTTCCTTCATCATAAAATAAACTCCACACAACTAGGAATGAGGTCTAACATGTGTGCTGCTGTATCTTCAGGGTCTACAACAGGTCTGTCTGTCCTCAGTACAGGTACTCAGAACTTTTTGAAGAAAAAAAAAGTGAAAAGAAAACAAAAATCAGGTTTTGTAAATGGTTTCCTGAATGAGAATAAAAAGAGAACCATTTAAAAGATTCAAACTAACTTCTGAAAATTCAGACTGTAAAGATTCATTCATCTTCTGAAACCTTTTAAGAGTTACTTTAGTCGTAAGCTTTTTGGCATCACTGAATCTATGAAAAGATACTCGGCACATTGCCTGTAATATGGACAGTGCTTGTGTTGGAAAACTGGACCATAGTGGCGAGTGTTGAGTGGCAGCCACCTGCAGTGAATGGCTCCTTTGGCACCCATCCATGAGGCAGATATCTAGTAAAAGGAACCAATTTACCTCTCAAGTTTCTGGTCATGGAGCAGAGAGTGGGCTGAGGGCAGTGCCTGCAGCTCTCCCTGCCAAGACAGATGGAGAGAGGGAAGAAGGCTACTCAACACAATGTCAACGCTAGTACAGAGGCTCCCAGTGCAGCTAAATGCGGCTGGCTATTTGGATTTTTTTTCCCCCTGGCTTTGGAGAGATCCCTGCCCTCTTTTAGTTTACACTCATGGATGAGTCTTCTCCAATGTGTGATGATCTAGGAGGGAGGGCTTTATACACAAAATCAGTATTACTTGCTTAATATGGCATTTTAAAATTTGTGGGATGCATCTTTCTTCAAAGGACTTAAAAAATGATTCCTCTTAAGAGATGTAGAAAATCAATATAATGGCCCATTGCAGTTTGATAACTGATCAGAATATAGAAAGAAAATAACTGAAATTATAAAAATCATGTCAATCCAAAGTGTTTGTAGGTATTGTCTCCTGGGCAAAAGCAGTTCATTATGGCTACAGTGTGATCTTAGCCTCTACAAGGCAGAGAGCCTTCTATGAATTGTCTTATCTCAGTGACTGTCTCCTATTCCTCTGCTGCTGGACTCTTCACATTAGGCCTTTTCAACTTGTGCACCTTCACATTAACTCCAGAGTGTGACTCACACTGGTCCCTTCTACCCTGAATTTTGTCTTCTACCAATATTTTTTGAGTTTTACTATTTACCATTTTTTTTCTGCAAAATCATCTATCTGTCCTTCATTTGTTTTTTTTTTTAATATATATTTATTGTCCATAATGTGTTACATTATTTAGTGGGCAAACCATGCGTTGTTATCCCGAATTCCCCAATTCCCCCCCTCCCCATCTCTGATCAGTTGTATATCCTCCTCTGTGGGCTGTCTGTATTAGTCCTTGTGGCAAGGTATCCTGAGATATCACCTCACCCCTGTCAGAATGGCAATCATAAAGAAAACCAACAACAATCGCTGTTGGCGAGGTTGCGGGGAAAAAGGAACCCTCATTCACTGCTGGTGGGATTGCAAACTGCTTCATTTGTTTTTATACCCTCAAAAAAACCCCTCACTTTTGTCTACTATCATGTTTCTAAATTTGAAACTGTTTTCATACATCAAGACTAGTTTAATGGTGCCTGGGCCATTACCTCCTGGACCCTTCACTAGGGTAAGCCTGGGAGTGCCTTATTTGTGAATTTTTATTAATCCACTTGATGACCACTTGGGCACTCAAGAATTAGCAATGAGCTCATTACTGTTAAGAGTCCCAATTAAAAGGCAAAATTTTCTAAAATTAAATGAGATTATAGAATTTTTATAATAAAATACTCTTCACATTTTATGTAATTAAATTCATTATTCAAATTAAGATGATAAATTTTATTTATTTATCGTTGGTGTCTTTGTATGTCTAGTATGTGGACATGGTATGTGGGGTGTATATTTAGTGTATCCATGTGCGTGTGTGCATATGCAGATCATGTAGTTTCATTTGTTCATTTTTGAGACTATTTCCTGTGCTGCTGAAGTAGTTTTTATTTTTATCTTTTTCTTCAGAAAGTTTTTACCTATTCCTATTACTTCCAATGCAATCTTAATATTTTCATCTAGTAGGTCCAGTGTTTTGGGTTTTAAATTAAGGTCTTTGACCCATTTTTAGTTTATGTGTGGACAGAGCAAGAGCTGTGAATCTAAACCCATTCTGCAGATAGATATTGAGTTTTGTCAGCACAATTTGTTGAATAGGCTGAATTCCAACCAGTTATGCTTTTGATGCCTTTATGGAAATTGAGGTGGTCACTGCTGCATGGGATTATTTCTAGGACCTTTATTTTAGGCCATTGGTCTGTTGCATAGTTTTGAGCCAGTACTATGCTATCTCTGTCTCAATAGCTCTATATAATTATATTTGGTCAGGGATTGGGGTGCCACTTGCTATGTGCTTTCTGATTTGTATTGCAAGTGGTATTTTGTGTTTCCATATGAATGTTGGATTCTCCTTTCTAGTTCTGAAAACATGTCACTGGGACCCCTTATTGGAAACTGTATTGAATCTTTAGATTATTATTGCCAAAATAACCATTTTCACTGTATTGATTCTTTTAATCCTGGAGCATGGAAGGGCTCTCCATTATCTGGTATCTTCTTCTACTGAGGTAGAGTCACGGTGGTATTCCGTACTTACTGACACTCATGATTTTGCCTGGATGCAAAAGACCATTTTGTATTACACTTGACACTCTGCTATGCCTCAGAGGCAATAGTATTGCTAGTCTTCAGATTAGTAATCAGAGTTTTTAGATCAAAGATATCCCAGGCACATGCACCACTTTGTGTATCTGGCTTTGCATGAGTACTGAGAAAACAAACTCAGGATGTCAGGCTTTGCAAGCAAGTACCTTTAACTACTAAGCCATCTCTCCAACCATGTTTTTATTAAAACAAAGTATCACTATAGCCCAGGCTGACATGAACCTCATTCTGCAGCCCAGGCTGGCCTCAAACTCATGGTAATCCTCCTACCTCAGCCTCTTAAGTGCTGGGATTCAAGACATGGGTCACTACCCCTAGATCAAAATTCAGTCTTTCAATAAAACATCATTCACCTATATTTTCATATTCTTCTTTGATTTGAATACCAATTAGGTAAAATCATAACCAACAATTAGATTTATTTATTTATAATTTATATTTTGTAACACTAAGAATTAAACTTTGTGCCTTGTATATTTTAGGCAGTACTCTACTACTGAACTACATCCCCATTTCTAATAATATTTAAAATTTAATAATTTTAATTTTAAAAAAATAAAATTGATAATTTTATTTTAAAAGGCATATCTACTAGTCTCATACAATTTCTTGAACAACTCTGAACCATTGCTGTTTAAATGTTTTAGATGTTCTCTGTCCATCATGGTTAGGAAGGCAGGATGCATGTAGCTCCGGTCAGGGCACTGGTAGCAGGTGCTGGGCATTCTTTCTTCCTAGTGTATCAGGAATCAGAAAAGCAGACGAGGCATAGGTCTGGGTACAAACTCTCAGGGCCTAACCCTTGTGGTTTACCTCTGTCAGCTAGGCTTCACCTCCTAAATGCTGAACTGCTTTCAAAATCATATCAAAGCTGGATGAATGGTCAAGATATGAGTTTATCATAGACATTTCCAATTCAAGCCATTACAAATGTCAACAGTCTGATGTCTCCCTTCAATTTTAACTTAGAATACTAAAATGTAAAACAAATTCAAAGTCATTCTATGTCTTCAATCCAATTTCACCATTGGCTGGCAGAAGTGTGACATTCCTAAGGGAGAAAACCCTGTTTGCTTTCATTCACATTTCTAATATTTGGGTTTCTTTCTCACTTGCTGTCTGTCACTCATCTGTTCTTTTTCCAGCAATGTCTCACTTTCATTCTTCCATGAGAAACTGTTTCTCTCATACCAATTTTCAAACTCTCTCCCTCCCATAGTTGCAATTAAAAAAGCTTTCATAAATACACAATCTTAATTAGAACTAATTGGTAACTGCTTAAGTGAGAAAATCTTGGTAGTTCTGGAATACACACAACGTGGAAACTGACCAAAATAGTTAACAGGGGAGTCTGATGTAATGTGTTCTTCTAGAAATATTTATTTCTTTGGGTTACATGGTAAATGTCTACATGTTCAGAGTAGACATCTGATGGAATAAAAGGAAAGCTTCAGTCATTCCAATTTCTTTTGGTCCATTTTTCAAAAGGCCAGTGTACCAAGACCTGTGGGATTGCTCTCTCTCTCTCTCTCTCTCTAGACTAGCATGTTGAGTTAGCCAAATATGGAGCAACTTTATGTTTTCTCCTATTGCACAGAGATTCATTGCATGCTGGAGGAACATTGATATTTTCCTTACATCTATTGTTCCATAATGGACACATTTAGGGAAAGTTTGAATATTTGATACATTATTCAAAAAACTAATTAAATTCATCATTACCTCTTTCCTACCTTTATAGTCTGTTAGTTGCCACTTAGCAGATATTACTAGAATGTTTTAAGGAGGTTATTTGCATCTGTTTAGATCTTTAATAAAAGACCTTGGTTACTATGCTCAGTTCAATTGATGTGAAAGCATTAATTCAAACATTTCATAAATACATATTGTGTACACATCTCTCCCAAACATATTACTACATGCTGGATGGAATATGTGAAATGATGTTATTTTGACTGCATTTGATAAACAAGTAGATATGCAATAGAATAGATGCTGCTTTGTGACGAGCTCTGTAAAATGCTATATTAATTCCGAGTTAGTTGATCTCTTGAAGAGTAGTAAAGAAACAGATCAGATGGATGATAAGGGATCAGGCACACTGCCTTCAGGTCAGAGAGAAAGCAGGTGGTGTTTTGGGGGATAAATGGGTGGGGCTGATAGAAGGGCAGTATCAGGGCCAGGACAGGGTAGTTAAGGGCAGAGGGCAGCTGAGAGATATGAGGCTGAGTGAAATACAGAAGGCTGGGGGAGGTTCAGGAAGCAGAGGCATTGGGGCCAGGAGAGTCTTCATGGAATATTTTGGATGTCATCAATCAGTGAGTTTATTACCTCAGTAACAGCTTCCCTGGAATTAAGTTTTGGGAATTGTATTAAATTCACATGCATGGGCTGAGTGTATGGATGAGGCAATTTAAGAATGAGAACATTTCCATGTACCAACAGAGCCAATTTGATGTTTTCCATCCCCAAGCATCACAAATGAGCTATAAACACAGGCTCTAGCCACAAGGTTTAGTTTACAGAAGACCACAAACCACAGCTGAAACCCTGTTTAATGATCAAGCACAATCCTGACATTTGAGTCTCAGTTATGAAGCTTTGAGGGTTTATTTAAAGAGTTCACACTGGTTTGTTTAACAACAAGAATGCAAATTACCTTAGAATTTTAAGATTGCACATTTCTTGAGGGTGTTATTTAAAGAATCAAGTCATGACCAAAAGCATTTGAGCATAAGACTTTATGAAGGTAAAATAGGTTTTGTGTTTTGTCTGCCTTCCCTCCTTTCCTCCTCCATTACCTCCTAATTTCTCACTCCCTGCTTCCTTCCCTCCCTTCCTTCATTTATTTCATGTATTTATTGTAGCTAATATTCAGTAGATAAAGTTTTAGTACCTTAGTATGGTGTTATGAAACAGCAATTGAGTGAAGTACAGTTGAAGAAAATATTTCTACCTATTTGTAAATATCATGTTACCAAAATGTTACAAAAGTAGAGTATGTCCCTGCCCTGCTTTTCTGTGCCTTCTGGAGGCGAGCTTGAATCATGGAAGGACGCAAAGTGTCATGACTGGATTCCCCAGGCAGAGTTGTGTGTACATGATCATGTCATAAGGTTGACATTCTCAGCCAAGAGCAAACTGGATTTGACCAAGTGATGTTTATGTCACAGTGTCCAAAGGAGTGAGAAATGTGATTGAGAGAGAGTGTGTGTTTATTGATACTGTCAAGAATCTGGCTGAGAAACCACCATGGCATCACCAGACAATGAGCACATGCAGTGTTCCAAACTGCAGTCCTAATGGACAGAAGAACCTTTTCAGTATTTAGAATCTACATTTTCTAACTTGCTAAAGGCTCCTTCTGGCTCTCAAACCCAGTATCTTTGTTACGAGCCTGGCAGAATCAGACTATTTATGCCTTGACTCCATTTGTTGAATTTTTTAAAAAAAGGAAAAGAAGAAAATAATACCTTTCCTAGATATAGACTACAGAGTTACATTACTTTTATTTTTCTTTTGCTTTTTATTCAATAGTATGAAACAATACATTTAATACAATATATTTTTGCATTTTTACACCTCCAAAGTGGATGAAGAAATGGTTATGCATTTCCTTTCGAGCCAGGTCCTTCCCCTGGGTGCAGGTAATTGACACTGGCTGAAACTATTTGATAACAACAACCATTAGCCATTCAATGAGACTGCAGAGACTTCCTGTGACCCCCATGACAAATGTCTTAGGTAGGCCTGCTGACAAGAGAAATGACAATGAAAACAGACCCACAGAGTTGGGATAAGGATCTGCATGGTTCAGTGAGGTAGACATTGGGAAAACAGAAGATTCCAGTGGAAATAAGAATAAGAGTCACCTTCCTCCTCATCACGGCCCCTCTTGGTTTCTCTCTCCTTTTCTCTATCTCCATTTCTTGCCATCATCAGCACACCTCTCCCACAATTGTTGTAATATAATCTCCCAAAATTTTGTGTTATTCTAAGATAGTGTTTTATTTGCTATATTTAAGGTCCCAAATTTTTGAGTTGGCATATTCTCTTTATCACTTAGATATCCACCAAGTTTATCCTAAACTGTTTACTCACATAGACTCATCTCTCCTGGATATTCTTCTATCAGGGCCATCTGTGTATTCTTTTTTCTCTATTATATAGTTATAAATAGCCACTACATGTTATCACTGGATACTGCATTCCCCTAGTTCTCCATATTTCTTCCTGTTTCGTTCATGCTTGATGAACAGAGATAGATTGGTGAGTCTTCTGGTATGTCTACAGTGTCTAGAATAATGGCTTATACAAAGAGGGTACAAACAAATCTTTATTGAAATGCTCAATGAATTGGCTATTGAAAATGCAGAAAGTTAAAACTAACATAAAAGGGAAATTAGGATATGCAGTCTCACGATCCATCAAACATTAGTTTCCAATATTGATTGCATAAAGAGTTCCAGGCCAGATGGGGGCTACAGTGAGAATCTGTTTCAGACAGGCAAACAAAAAAAAATACAACAAACACTGACAACAATTGTTATAACCCTAGTTAGTTATGGTGAGATTTGAGAAACAAACCCTGGTACTCAGGTACACCGTTGCCAACTTCAGACAAGGGTAATGCAAAGGTAATACATGCTTTTTTTCCCCCAAAAAACTAAAAAGATAAGTCTCTTAATGCTGTTACAAAAAAGATAACTAGCAAATCTTTGAGGAGATAAATGTTTACCACAATTTAAACATTAGGCAATGTAAATGGGTATTAAATCAGCCCCATACTAAATAAATATATAAAACCTCTTAGTAACAATTTTATGTGCCCAGCATGTTTCCACTTCACCCCCTACTAGTTCTAAGTGTCAATTTTAATAATTAAGTAAAAATATTTTAAACCTATGTATTTTACCACTGCATTTTGTAATAACATTCTGCTTAAAGTTAATAATTGAGATTACATTTTTTATATTAACCTACATTGTTGCTTGAGATAAATGTTCCTTCCCCACTGGATTTTTTGTTGGTTTTACCCTTACAGTAATATGTTTCTTCTCTCTTTTTCTGTTATACAGATACAACACACACACACACACACACACACACACACACACACACACACACACCTCCCTACTTCATATTCTAGCCATTCCTTGGTGGCCATGGAGGACTGCTTTCAATATTCTTTGTAAATACCCAAATCCATGGTTGTCCAATTCCATTCAATAAAATGACATAGAACTTGCATAGGTTATAGTATCTCTAGGTGACTTACAGTACTTCATACAGTGTATGTGCTGTGTGTCTGGGAATTACAAAGTTGGGCTGAAAGTAAAGTATCAGCTTGCTTGGATCTCAAGCTTGTTCATTGAAATGCTTAAGGAAATCTCAATATCTCTCATCTCCTGTAAGACTTTAATTACCTCATTTTATTAATGCTGCCTTTCTTTTCCATTTGAAACCTTTTGTTGTAATGCTCTGATGTTCTTCATTTCCAGCTCTACAATAAAAGCTGTACATTATTATTATATTATTTTATTGTACTTATATTTTTAAAATATATGCTTAACATTAAACTTTATTAACAATGTATAAAAGACAATAAATACTATGAATTTTCCAGAGACTATAGGAAATTCCTTCTCTTATGTCTATATTATTAGTCAAGTATTTTTTCTATTTGGTGTTGTATATTCAATGATTGTTAATTAGATTTATCAAGGACCTTTTCTTATTATGTTTTTAAAAGTTATTTTGTATTCATTTATTTTATTTTATGAGTTAAATCAAGACCTATTTGCTGCTTGTCTGCCTGCCTTCTTCTTTCTTCCTCACTCCCTTCCTTCATCTCTTTCTTTTCTTTTCTTTCTTTTTCTCTTCTTTCTTTCTTTCTTTCTTTCTTTCTTTCTTTCTTTCTTTCTTTCTTTCTTTCTTTCTTTCTTTCTTTCTTTCTTTCTTTCTTTCTTTCTTTTTCTTTTTTCTTTTCTTTTTTTTGCCAGTAGTCAATGTTTATTAACTGACCAGATTACAAAAAATATGGTGGCAGATACCTTAGTTCATCCTTCTATTGATCAGGTCCTCCCTGTTGTCAGCATCACCACCTTCCACAAAGTGGGTTGTCTTTTTCTTCATTCCACCTCATGGAGAAGATAGCTTGAAGGGCCACAGGAATATATTTGCTTCCTTGAAGTGTTTCCCCACAGTATAGATCTCATGAATCAGATCCTCCATGCAGATGATGCCATATTTACCTAGAGAGCTGGCAATCAGGACGTTATCTGTCAAGGCAATTCGCTTCTTGAGGATTTTGCCATAGCCACGCTTGTAGATTAGTTCATTTACTGACTTCAAGTTTGGGTAGCCCCAGGCAATATAAGGCTCCACAATCCTCAGCATGTTCATGGAAGCCTTGTAAGATCTGCCAAAGGCAAAGATGCTGCAGTACCTTGCTGACCTTTGGGCTCCCACCATTAATACCTCTGATTCTGATGACAGAGGCCAATTTGGATTCTGCAGGTACATAGAAGTTGCCAGCTTTCCTGGCCATCCTAGCCATTCGGATCTCAGTTCTGTACATCTGCCTGTATTCCTTGTGGTAGTGCTTGGCCTTCTCATAGATGAGCTTCCTCCTTCCCTTCCGAAGCGTCTTCTGGACAAACTTCTTCCTCAAGGGCTTCACCTTCAACTCCGCGAAATTCCTTCTTTTTTTCTTAAGGGTTTCTGGCACAGCAGGAACCTTCTTTTTCTTCTCTTTGGCACCCTCCATGGTTCCAACCAGAAAAGAGCTTTTTTCTTTTCTTATAGTTTAGTACTAGCAATTAAAGGCGTGGCATCGTGCTTTCCAAGTACTCTACTACTGACCTATAATCCAAGCCCTCTTTTTAATTTTAACTTTTAGACAGCCTCACTAAATTGTCCATAATGGTCTTGGATTTACCTTGCAGCTCAAGAAAACCTTACTTAAAACCCTCCTACCTCAACCTACTAGGTAGCTGAAATTACAGGCCTGTACCAACAGGCCCAGTCATTTTTAACTCAGATCAGCAGACAAGAACAGTTTTATCTTTTGACTATGGGAAACTAACTTTACATTCTATTTGCAAATAAGTTTTGAATTGAAGATATCCCATAATCTACTATTGTTGGCATCCTGCAGTGGTGGGGGGCTTGCCTAGCATGTGGAAGGCCCCTGATTCAGTCACCAAAACTAGAATTGGCTTATCTCTTTTAATTAATTGCTTATTCATCTCTAGTAGGCATCATCTTTAATTTTCTGATTTCAGTTTATACACTGTGAGTAAAAAAGGCTATATCCCCTAATATTTACAAGACATATACTGGTACACTAATTTCTTCTATATGACTCTTCAACCTATGATGTTCTAGTAGAGTATTCATTTATTAAAATCTAAATGTGGTCAACTTAAAATATCCATGTGTGATATACAAATATTTATACATAAATATATATTTTATTCCAAGTAACATTTAATTATATATATGCCAAGTCTGTTATTTATGTTTTAAGCAGATACCTTAAATCCATATTGTTAGAATTATGATTAGAAATCCAGCTATTTACATTAGAAAGATTTCCACTCAATAATATTGTTTCAACTCACAGTCATAAAGTAATGAGAAGTTACAGTAACCATATCTGAAACTAGGGTGTGATGTTGTCCCCCATAAATTGATGGTGATATGCTGTTCAAAATTCTAGTTTTCAGTTGAAAGTTTGAGTCTTATTGTTGGCAACAATTATGCTCATTACCCCTCAAAGTGACGGATGTCTTGTTTTATTAAAAGCCATTACATGCTAATGCATAAGTCCATATCCAAATAAACATAAATAAGTATAATTTGTTCTTATGTGTATATGGGTGTATGTATGTGTGTGTGTGTGTGTGTGGTATATACACAATCATGTGTCCATGTGGTCTCCCATATGCTTTCATACTGTGGGGTGCTAGCCTGTGGTAGTCTCAGTGGAACATCAGTGTCTTATCCCATAGCTCTTCGGCCATTCTTGTCTGAGCAGAGTATTTTACTGATCTCAGAGCTTGCAGTTTTTTTTTCAAGAGATCCAGTGATTCCCAGTTCTCTGCTCTCCTAAGGTACCAGGGTTACAGATACTTGGCCATGTCCAGATGTTTAACCCAGGTGGTCTCAGGCCCTCTCAGGCCATTATGCTTATGCAGGAAATACACCTAAATGATGAGCCATCTCTCCAACCCTAAATATAGTTTTCTGTCAGCCATGATGCTCCATGCAAAAGGAAGTGGTTCCTTGTACACATCAACAACAGCAAAATGCTTTTCCTGTGGAGAGCAGCTTACTATGGTGGGCAGCTCAGGCACTCAGCTACCTTATGGGTATTCAAATTTCATCACACAGGTGAATCATGGGTAAAATTTAATCAAATCAGTACTAATTGCTTTATCAAGGATATTCTTCCGTGAAATATACCTTTTACTGTCCTTTTTCTCTGAGTGATGATTATGAAAACTATAGTGATTGCTTCCATGGTCTAATGCTATCTCTGGGTTTGGATTAAGTAACCAGCAGCTTTACATAACCTTGCTATCTAATCGTTTGTGTGTGTGTGTGCACATGTCTAAATATGAAAGAAATTCATAATATTGCAAAAATACTTGTATTTTATAGATGTCCTGAGTTTTTTTTTCTTTATTGTCCATAATGAGTTACATTGTTTAGTGGGCCAACCATGAGTTGTTATCCCCAATTCCCCAATGCCCCCCTTCCCGATCCCCAGTCAGCTGGATATCCTCCTCCGTGGGCCGTCTGTATCAGTCTTTGTGGTAGGGGACCATGGATAGCCCTGTCTTCAGCCGGGTTCTCATGACCCGAGTGTGTTGTTACTGAGGGTTGCCTGAGTTTTAAAGATGCTCTTGGACCTTTAATGAACCATATTATAAAATCAGCCAATATAGAGATGCCCTTAACTGCATTTAATGCATAAGGAAAAATCCAGAATTATTGTATTTTTAAACAACATTTATTGTGGTTGTTACATTATACATAAACTTTTATGTCTTAAATATTTTAATGTATTCTGAAATATTTTGATATGAGTTCACTTATTCTCTAAAAAAGAAAAGAACATCATACCTAATATTCTTGTTTGCACAGTACCAGAGTGATAAGTAGAAGGGACAAAAGTTGAATAAGAGATGCATTCTTTCTTCTAAATGTAAATGCTATTTGGACCTTTGAGCTTCACAGTAAAGTAATATGAAGGCATGTGAGTGGAAAGATAAAGGGGAAATATATCACTGGAAAGAAGCAAACAACAACAAATGAACAAAAAAATAACAAATTAAAAAAATAAGGATTTCAGGTGAAAAGCGGGATAAAAGATCAAGACATGGAATGCATTCACATCACATGTTATACTTTGGAGCAGAGCAAGAGGAGGACAACTATTTTCAGTCTTTTTGGATGCTCTTAGAGGAAGCATCAGAGTGAAAGTCCATTGTACACACATGGGAGCTGGGACCATAAATAAGACTTTCATCAGGAAGCATGATACAATGTGCAGCGTGCAGTACTAAAGAAAAATATGGAGACACTACCTTCAAAACTTATGAAAAATTTCAGATGGTCTCAGGAGACATGCATGAGGCTCTTTTGAGGACCAGGAGCTGAATGACAGGATAGGTTCCTCCCTCATAAACACTATGTCTAATAACTTAAAAGTGTTTGAGGGGCAAAAGTGGGGGGGGAGATGGCTCAGTCGTTAAAGAAGCTTGCTTGCAAAGCCTGCTGGCCTGGGGTTGATTCCCAAGCTATCCAGGTAGGCCAGATGTTAAAAAATAAAAGGAGTGCAAGTGTCAGGTGGTCATTTTCAGAGGCAAGAGACCCTGGCTTGTGTGTGTGTGTGTGTGTGTGTGTGTGTGTGTGTGTGTGTGTGTGTGCACGCACGTGCTCACATGCACATACCAAATCAAAGTCCAGAGTGCTAACCATTACACCGTGTAACCTCCATGCACATGCCAAATCAATAAATAAAAATTTTATAAAGTGCAAATTATGAATATATTGAAGGTTTTCTACTTTAACAAATGTCAAATATCTCCCTCTGGAATGTAATATCTAATCTAATAAAACAAGAGAATAGTTTCCAAATATCCGCTACTTATTTTCTCTGCTCCTTTGAACCTTCGATAGAGCTGAGGACCAATGGACATTAGTTTGTCTAAACAAAGCTTCAGAGAATCTTCTAAAGTTGACAAGATGTGTTTTCTGATTTTTTTCTGTTTTTAAAAATATTTTCCTGGTTTTATACTTTAAAAATTGATTATTTTGGGGAGATCTGGCATTTGTTTCTAAATGTTCATGTTGGACATAGTTTGTCCTACACGTGTCTGATTGTATGAAGTCACTGTATATCCACACCACATTGTGAGAAAGAATGGTAAAGAATTTTGGAAAATTTGATCAATCATATAAAAGATAATTAATAATGATAATTTTATGCTATAATAAAAAACACTCCAAAGGAAAAATCATAATAAATTGACTCAGAGCTATTTTAATGCATACATTGTTCATTCATCTTGGGAAAAACTTATATTATCTTTTACATATTTCTTTAAAAAAAAGTTGGGGCATCAAGTCATGCTGCCTTCTTGTGGCTCAGTTAATTTTTTTTCTTTCCTCAGTAGAGAAAATCAGTTCCATGAAATGCTGATAAATGACACAAGATGTTATGAGATTTAAAATCTTATACCTTTTTTGGTATGTAAACCCTTTCATTTTAATGATGAGCTCAATTCTTCCAGAACCTTCTCTTTAATATAGTTTTATTTCAAATTCAATAAGTATATACATTTAACCCAAAGATTTTCAAAGCTATTAAGTATACTTTGTTTAAGTTAATGAATATTTTATAGTAACAATGTGCAAAATGTTAATGGTATAATTAAATTTGAACAATATTGAGATTATTTCAAGTTCTGTATGATATGATGTGTTTCAGATAATTATTTCAGAATAAAAATGTGATAGGTTTTATAAGGAAAGTATGTTCAATCCACACTGATATTCTATTTTAATCAAATCTAAGTGAGAAACCTATATCACACTCTTTCTTTTATAGCATGGGTGTAGTGTATGTGGTTTGTGTGTGTAATGAGTGTGGTCTATGAAGGTAGAAGCCCTTCAAGGTGCTCCATTTGCTCACCTGAAGTGGGGCAGGACACTGGCCTCTGGTGTCCACAGAAGAGCATCCGATATCAGTGCTTTCTATTGTCTGCAAGCCTGGACAATTCCCATTGCAGGACACCTGGCCATGCCCAGCTCTCTATGTGAGATCTAGAGACTCAAACTTGGGAAGTTTTAGGCCCTTAGGCTTTTACTGGAAGCACACTTAAGTGTTGAGTTATCTCTCCAGCCCAGACACCTGAATAAAGTTATTCTAGGGTCACTGTTCTCATGAATGATGCATTTGTGAAATTGATTTCTCTAAATCATCTTGAATTACATCATCACCATGTGTCTGGTGGACTATGTTAAATGACAACTAATAGGTTGGAGGTCATACAATTTATAATGAACCATCAACTTTCTAAAGTTTGCATCTTTATTTAACAAATACATAGTGTTTAGTATATAGTAGGTTGTTCTAAGTGTTTGTAAATATTTCCACTTTTAACTTGATAACTACCCAAGGTAGAAGGTATGATTATAATTCCCATTTTACAAATGAAGCAAAGACAGAATGGGTGGCAGTGGTGAGGAGCTCAGGAATCACTCTGCTGGGAGAGGACGGATGCCATAGCCAGAAGGCAGCGAGCAAGTGCAGGAGGGAAAACGGAGAGCAACTTCTGGCACACTTCGGCATCTCTTTTCTAGACATCCTGTGGCTACAAGTGTGTTCAAACAGTGAAAATATGCTGAGGTATTCATACTTTTGTACATATTAGTATATATATATACATGCATATATGTATAATTTTTGACAAAATGTTGGGAAAGAGATCAAATGACTTCTGGATATCGGGGTCATAATTTGGAATATATGCTCGTGTAGGCTCCTAATTACTATGGCATTAGGGAACTTTTGTATGATACTAATTTTTGTTGTTCTTCAAACTTTCTCTTGCTGGGTCTTTCCAATTGTTCTATCCAAGTAGCAAGACCCTTTCAATTTTCTTGTCTGAAGGATCCTGTCCTCTCAATTAACATTTCAAAAAGAAAAAGCAAACCTCACTTTTTCCCCCTCCCCTTTTAAGTTGAAGTATAAAGACATGGAAGAAATGTGTAAGGTAGACAAGGGATACAGTATAATGTCTCTGACTATAGCAAAATAGTAGAAATTTCCCAAATATTGACGATCAGAAGATGCAAATAGTTCCTATACTTTTGGAGTTTCCCAAGCTTCCCCCTCCCCATATCTAGAGATGATTGGAACCAGTCTTCAGTAGATGTGACAATTAGTGAAAGCAAGGTCACTGGATGCATGACCCAAATATCCTCAGTCTTTTCACATGTTCCTGAAAAGTGACATTCAAAGAGACCCATGGGATTTCCAGTGATCACTGTCCTGGGTCACCCATGATATCATCAGTGGCTATAATTGAATGTATATTAAATGAATTTTTCATTCAATCCTCATAGTCTATTTAAGCAATATGTACATGTGTGCAAATATAGGCATCACATATGCATATAGGTGTATATGATTTGAATCAGTTTTATGTGTTGTCTTTAGTTTTGTCAAAAAGCAGTGCTTTGATGACCATTACAACTCATTTGCAAGTTTGAAATGGGAGTTTCCTACTGGTGTATTAAGTCTATCCTTGTCATTGGCCTGCTTTTTATTTCTTTAGTTTTCATTGTTTTTCATGGTAGGTCTAGCTTAGGCTGACCTGGAATCCACTATGTACTAGTCTCAGGCTGGCCTTGAACTCACAGAGATGCTCCTACCTCAGCCTCCAGAGTGCTGGGATTGAAGGCATCCACCACCATGCCCAGCTGGCCTCATTTTCTTATCACTTTTGTAAATGTGATGAAATCTCTGAGGCTAAATGTAAAGTTCTGATTTAAACTGGTTTTTTTTTATGGAAAGCAGATCTAAAGTTATGCCAATCCTAAACATGTATTTTAAACAAGTCTTTATATTTTTAAAACACTAAATAAATCAGGATAAAACATGGTGCTTACAAAGAAGTGGTTAAGGCAGACCCTGTGTCACTGGGGACAATAGAAGATGAGAAGCTGTATTAAAAGGTCATTGTAAGAGGGTTAATAGAAGGGGAGGAAGCCTAACTTCAAGAATACTTGCTCAGGCCTGCAACACACTGTCCCAGTCATTGGTGATTTCCCACACTGAGCTGTTGATCAAAGAGACACATGAGGTCCCCCAAACAAGACAAGCTTTTGTCAAAACTCTTGAATACCTGCCCCAAAGGTAAGATCCTATTGCCAAAGAAATCACAGGCTGTCATGGCACAACACCGAGAGATCCTGCTAGATCCAGAATTGTAACCATCTCTCAAATGGTAGCATGTGTAGTGCTGGAAGGTGTTACATGAGATGCCAGGGAAAATTAGTCAATGATATTTAGAGAAATCAGTGACCACTGATATTCCATTCAGAATGTCAAGAGAATGCTGAATACACTGCTATATAAAAGAGACCTGCAAGTCCTGAAGTGCTCATCTGTGCAGTAGTGGCACTAAACCTAGGTGGGTAATCAACAGCTTACTGATTGTCTAAGAGATCTGCTCAGTGTCAAGGAACCCTTACCTGGACTTGGAATCCATGGCAAAATCTTATGGGGACCAAGAACTCGGGCTCCTAGGGGAAAATCTCATTATCAGAGAGCTACAAAGAGGCTACACCCATTAGAATCTTGCCAAATTATCAATGTTTGTATTATTTAACCTATACTGATCTCACTCTCCCATGGAGATTCTGTTTGTGTTTTCCAGAAGGCAGTGAGAGTCATGGCCAACACAATTCCACCAATAAGACCTGAGATGATGGCTGATATCCTGGAAAGAGATGAAACAACCCTGGTCTATCATACAGGGCCCAAATGAAATCTATGAGAAAGTAGGGAGATAAAGAAGAGACCTATCACCAAAGCAAGTCAGATAACCCATGAAAGGTCAATGGAGACAGACACCAATGATAACCATCACAATCCAAAACAAAAGCCCAGAGACACTTAAGATCTCAACAATAAAGCAGACTTAAAACTCACCCACCATGACTCAGGGAACTGAGCAGAAGAGGAGGCAGAAAGAATGTAAGAGCCATGGTGGAGGAGAATATTCAGAGACATTGCTCCCCTCAACAACAACACACAAAGGGGGTTACTGGCTACCTCTAGAGCAATTCATAACCTCCTACTCCATAGACTAATCTAGTATGCTCACCAAGGAGGGCCCCCAGTAGGTTGGGGACAGAGAGGATGGAAATGGAGTTACCATCACAAGATTTGCCTATACAATGTATTTAATTATTGATAATAAAGATGTTTAATAAAAGGAGATTGTTACTCCTGCATTTTGCTAATACCATCACACTCCAGGGCTTTCCCAGCCTGCACACTCAATATTGGGGTCAAGGTACTGGTTGGTTGTAGTCTACTGAAGACAGATTCTGGCTGAGTTTGTAGTTAATTATTTATCTAGTTCACATCCAGAGTCTCTGGTTCTATATTTTCCTTCTGGGCCAGAGGCATAAACTTGTAAGAGCAGCATACAGTACGGAAAATGGTCAACATCTCCAGGTGGCTCTAGGGAGAAACACTGCAAACCACACAGTTGGTTTTTGTTGCCAGATCCCAAGTTTTCAACTGTCAACATGCCAGAAGAGAACACTCAACAATTTGATCATGAGAAGGTGATTCTTTCTGTCTGCTCCTTGGAGCCAAAGTCCGTCAGTGAGCCAGACCACAACTGCAGTGCTCTAGGCTCACCTGTTGCTTTCCCTGTTAAAACTGCTCATGGAGACATTGTTGACTCCTCAGCTTACTTTATACATCCTTGAAGGTGTGAAGCCCACTAGACAGGAATTTAAGTATTTCATTTTCACCTCCCAAAATGCTTAGGGTTTAACTTCACTCCCAGTATATTAAACCTTGGTATATGGGTTTTCTGTTTTTGTTTCTCCTCATAAATGTAAAATATATAAGCAGTCCTATAGTTAGTGTGGAACCTAGATTGTCATTTTTTTCCTAGAAAACAGCATGTATGTGATTGGTTTTGTTTTTTAGTGTGTGTGGTGTGCATGCATGTGTGTACATGTGTCCATATGTGTGTGGGACCATATGTGTGGAGGCCAGAGGTTAGTGTTGGGGGTCTTGCTAAATCACTCACCACTTTCATTACTGATGTAGGATCTTTCACTTGAACCACAGCTCACTGCTTCAGTTAGTCAAACAATACTTCTCACCTCCCCAGTGCTAGGATTGCAGGAGGCTGCTACTTTGGCCAGGTGTTTACATGGTGCTGGGGATCCAAACTCCAATCCTCATGTTTCCTGACCCCCAGAAAAATTCTTCCATTTGATGTTTTCATGTCTATCATTTTGAATGTCATGTGCAATAGGTACCAAGAGACTTTTGAATAATGAGTAGCACCAGGGACTAAGCTAGAAGCCAAATGCATTGTTACCTAGAACTATAGACTGGATGGCTCAAACAAGAATCTCCATTTCTCACAGAGCTTGAGGATGAAAAGTCCATCAAAGGAGACGCTGGGAAGAGATTTCTATCTGTGTCTTCTTCTCTTGGCTTGTAGATAGCCGTATGTCCTGTGGGATTACATGACCTCTTGTCATGTGTTCAGGAGCAGAGTGGATGTGTCTCTGTGCTGTTAGTATCTCTGTCTCATCTTACAGAACACTAATCCTACTAGACTGAGGTTCTGCCTTCAGGACCTCATTTAACCTTATGTAGTCTCATTTATCTATAAAAGCTCTATGTGCACACACTGGAGGTTAGGGTTTCACCATATAAAGTTGAGAGGATACCCGAGTAATTCCATAGTAACAAGATATGTCATTATGATGTATTTACAAATGATTAATGAAGGACATAATAAAGGCTACATTAACAAGCCTTTCTGTCATCTATCTATCTATCTATCATCTATCATCTATCTATCTATCATCTATCTATCATCTATCTATCCATCTATCTGTCTGTCTATCATCTATCTATCAACTATCTATATTTATTATATATCTATATTTTATCCCATGACTTCACTCATCTGTTTTTACTCTGGCTATTTTATTGGCTTTTGTCTTACAAAATTTTATTGATAAATATGACAATGTGTCTACTTGTCATCTTGGAGCTGTCTTCTGACTCAACATTTTAAAAATTTGGATCAGAGGAAAAGGATATAGCTCAGTGGTAGAGTATTTGCTTAGCATACTCAAGGCACTGGGTTCAACTGACTCTCTCCCAAAGTCATGCAAAGTAAATAATCAAGGAAACAAACAAATCCCACCACCCACAGAAATACACTGAATCAGTGTATTCTTTCCCCGTACTGAAGGGATTGTTTTTCTCCTCTCCTTTACTATTATGGCACACTTTCTATGCAGAGAGCCAGTCAGCTTCAAGAGCAACTCTTTCATCTCTGTCATTGTTTTGCTTTCCCCAAACTCTACTGTTAATGATATTTAATTCCATGTTATATGTGCTCACATTTTGTTCTTTCTATCCACACTACCATTGCCTTCCTCATTACTCATTTGAACCATTAGCAATTCCCATAGCCCTCCCTCCAGTGCTGCCCTCTCTCATCCATCTTACACATGTCAGTGAGGCTGATCCTTTTAAGATGGTTATGTGAAATCATCTGCTCCATTTCCAATCTCAACCTCCACCACAGTCTGAGATGCATCACTCACCTTTGGCACACTACGGAGTAGCAACCAGGTATAAACAAAGTCATCCACTTTGTTCTTTCAAGGTCGTATTTTGCCTTCTCATGTCTTTGTGTTTTTCAACAGGAAAGCTTCTCCATATTCTTTCATCTTACCTCAAATAATATTTTCTCCAAAAGCTTTGAGATTTTCTTAAACCCTTCGAAAGATCCCTTCCTCATGCTGTGTTTGCAAGAACATTTCCTTACATTTATCTAATACAGTTTTCATCATATTGTTTTTTCTCCCCTAGTTTGCTGGCATGCTGGTTGGGAAGACATGAAATTTGTTGCAGAAATGAACTTTCAAGGATTAAATTCAAATTCTTGAAAGGAGATGGGGAGAAAGAAGTTTTTGAAGACAGAAAATGCAGAGAATAGCACAGGAATATTCAAATTAAAATATTCAAATCAGAATTTCATGGGAGCATAGGGGAGAAGTTAGGGAAAAGAAAGTAAAGAGAACAAGTCATGGAGGGATTTGAATGTGACACATCATTCTTCTTGATTGCAAAAAACAAACTAAACTTTAGCATAGAGAATGTATCACAGAAAGCTGCTAATTTAGTTTACCTTTAGAGACACTAGACAATATTAGAAATGCTGAGGATTAATTAAAAAACTTACCCCAGAGATGGCCATTTGGCACTTTAGAATTTAATGAGAATTCCGATCTCCAAAAATATGTCATAAGGAACCCTTTTATCTCTCATCTTGGCACTCTTTACTGTTTTTGTACAGCATAATGAATACTAGAAACATTTCATCAGTTGTTGGTTTGATACAATGTAGAATACCTTAGCTTTATACACACACGGCATGAGAATTTAGGAAGCACAGTACACTACGAACACGTGAACACGTGGATGGCTTAAGACTCCATTCTGCTCCTGTCAACCAATTTTTGTGAGAAAATTGGCCAAATTCTGCCACAGGAATATTATTCTATTTGTCTTGAGTGAAACTCATAAAATAATACCATGGGCAAATACATAAAGGAAAGAAATACTTGAGATATTTAATGATCAAATAACAACAGATGAGGTATAATAGGTTGTCCACATAGGCCTGCCATAGGGGTGTGTGTGTATGTGTGTGTGTGTGTGTGTGTGTGTGTGTGTGTGTGTGTGTGTGTGTGTGACA